>BHFT01009394.1:0-42754 GCA_004320025.1 Laticauda laticaudata
CAACGGATGGCAAGCTTTTTTGTCCGTTTTACATCCTCTTTGCATCTGTTGGTGCAGTGTGACATGGGCTTAAGTGATTGTTCATTCAAAAATGTGGGCAATCTTTTTTAAAAGTAGTCTAACGTGTTCATTTTTCATTTTTTTCCTATGGATTTTCTCCATTGTCAGCAAGATATATGGGTATTTTCTTCTTACCGATCATTCCCCTTCCGTTTACCCAAGTGATTTTGAAGCAAGCTGTAACCTCCTTTGCATAGGGAAGCCATTTGGCTTTTTTCACATAATTCTATATTTCTGAGGTAGTGTATAATGATCAAGCATAATTTTATGGGTTTCATCCTAATTGGGCTTGCCTCTGTTTCCCTTGTTTCTTATGTTCTGAAAGTGACATACAGTATACTGTACCCTGACTATTGTACTGTAAGTAAACCAGATTCTTCCATTGCCACTTTTAAAAAAATGTATACAGAAAAATGCTAGCATTAGGACCTACGCGGAGTCTTTGAATCAAGAGATCTCTTGATTCATTCAATCTCTCTTAGACATTCACACACATACACACAAACTGCAACAAGAGGAGGAAAGTCGGCCAAAAGGGCTATAAACATTTCAAAGTTTCCATTTGCAGAAGCAATGGGGAAACGTGGCAGGCCAAGGAAAGAACTCAGATGTGAAGGTGATGCTGGGGAAGCTGTTCTAGGGCAGCAGCAACTGCCAATGATAGATAATACGTCCAGGTGCCCGTTCAGTGACATTTTCAACACCAGCAGTGAGGACTCCATGGAGAAGATCAACACTTTCCTACAGAATGTGCAGATTTTGCTGGAAGCAGCCAGCTACCTGGAGCAAATCGAGAAAGAAAACAAAAGTAAGTGGAGTTTTAATTTTCATTGGCTCCTTCTGCTGCTTCTTTACACACAAAACATGCATTAAACACTAGGCATGTACAACAACAACAGAAAATAAAGAAAATGTTTATGAAGATGCAACAAGACAGACCATAGAGCTTGAACCTGCCAGTTGAGGCTGTTTCAATCTTTTAACCCTGTCCTAGGTCCAGTGGAATTTATATGCGTGCCAAGGGATTTCATTAGAAAATATTCTGAGTTTGTTTTTGTTCGTTTTTCTTAAAAACAAAACAAAAACATAACCACCGCCACGTTAGTTTTAAAGTGATCCAAAACAACGCTGTCATGATAGAAGTACATTTTGATTTATGGATATGTGTGTTGTGTGTTTGTGAAGTGTCACGTCCCCATAAAAGGCTCTTAATGTGTCAAAGCGGGGTTGGGGGGTGTCGAAAACTGACCAAACTAGGAGATGGGGGAGGGGAGACCACGCAAAGCAAACTTTATGATCCTCTGGGGAGACAAACAGAAAACATTTTCAGGTTTTTTTAGAAGGAATGGCAGGAAGAAAAAGGCTTGTTTATCATGTTCAACTCTGGCTTCCTTCTCCTCCCCCCTCCTCCCTGCAAACCCCAGAGAACGTGATTTTCTCCTCCTTAAAGAAAACCTCGCCGAGTAATATGCGAAAAGAACAAAAGGGGAAATAAAAACACACACACGCACACGCATATTCCTCCCCCCCCCTCTTTGTGGAAAAGGATTTCCCCAACACCCCTCCGCCTCCTTGCTAATGTTGCCGTCAGCGAAAAAGAAAAATCCACACAGAAACGCTCGTTTGCAGCGTCTTTTGAGCAGCCTCCTGGATAGAACAATAACAAGCCAGGGACAATTTTTTAACCAGCAGGGCTGGCGTTTCTTATCTAGTTTAACAACAGCGAAGGTCAGGAGGAAGAAAAATAAAGAAATCCTTGTATCACGTCAACCGCTGCAGTGGGAAGGGGGGGGGGGNTGCAGTGGGAAGGGGGGGGGGGAGAGAAAAGGGAGAATCTAACTCTCCTTTGGCTTTGAGTTTATGATTTGTATGTGTCAACCTCTCCCCCCCGCCATCACCCCGCGATGCTTTGCCTTACAAAATCCGCCGCAAATATGGGTCTCCCCCACCTCCGCTCCCCTCTTGTCACCCCCACTCCGGGGTGTAAATTTCCATTGCAGTTCAAGCTTAGCCTTTTGTTGACCGCCCTCTTTTTCTTTCTTTCTCCCCTTGCTCTTCCCCATCTTTTTCATGAATATGTGGAGATGTGGGCATTGTTTCCGGGAGGACGGGGTAGTCAGTGCGAAGACTTCACAAAGCCTTTCTCTCCCCCTCCCCTTCCAGTTTTGCAATGGCTAACACGCTCGCCTGTCATCAATGGGAGTATTTTTATTTTTTTTTACAGCGCCCTTTGGGCTTTCTGGTCAATCCGGTTCTTGCCTTGGCACCCAGACTTTTTTTTTAGGATTGAGGTGCAAGGGCCTTTTGGTTTCCGCGCAACGCGATCGCTCAAGGAAGAGGTCGGCTGCCAAGTTAATAAGAGGTATCCGTCTCTCCCCCCCCCCCCCNCCCCCCCCCCCCCCCCCGTCTCGGGAAGTCACGTAGGCAAAGAGTGAACTAGCCAGGTAGCCAAGCGAAAGGAGGCGGGCAGATGGCGTCGAGTAGTCCCTCGAAGCAACTCGGCCAAAAGTGAGACGATAATCAGTTTATATACCGGCCATCTCGTTTCCTCAGAACCGGAGATGGTGCGGATAGAACTAGGTCAAGCTGTGCCTCCGTTGTTTTCTCCACTCCCCGAAGCCAGACGTGCACAAAAGCATCCCCCCCCCACCGCCACCAAAGAGAGCTCAGTGGGGTCTTGAGGCGTTTTCTCTTTTTTCCGACTTTGCCAAAAGCTGCCCCGTTTTTGCTGCTGCAGAAAACAAAAGAGACAGAGAGGAAAAACAAACGTGTGCGCGGCGTTTGCAATTTCCTCCCAGTTCAAGCCAAGTCAAAAGCCGCAAAAACGACGGCACAGCCCCTTGCCTACTTTAGGTAGGAAACTCGGCCGCCTCATTGTTTGAACGCGGGGCGGAGGAAAGGTGAACTCGGTCTTAACTGTTTCCAAGAACATGTGGGTTTTTTTGTTACTTCGGGTGTTAAAATGTTTGTTTTTTTTTAAAATCGGAATAGTATAAGAAACGGTTCTCCAGGGCAGCCAGCTAATTTATTTGAATTCACCCCGTGTCCCCTCCAGAAATATTTCTATCCTTTAGAAATCCGAGATCCCGATGAATACCAATGTCTCGGATCTTTTAAGCTTTTGGATGCTGTCCAAGTCGTTTGAATAAAACTGGAACGAGGAGGTCGCCTCGCCTTGGTGTCAGCAATTAACATCTCGGTGGAAAACACACCTCCGTCGGGCTGCCAACGTGTGTGTGTGTGTGTGTGTGTGTGTGTGTGTCCGCGGCTCCCCCCTCCCCATCGAGGAACAAGACTCGTGGAGACTTTGCACGTTTTAGGAATCGGCAGGCGGACTGCGATGGCTCCACATTCTGCGCGTTTCAGAGTTGCAGCGATTTAGGCTTGGGGACAACCCACGCGTTTGAATTTTCCGTAGAACTTTTTTTCTTCCCCCGTGGGAGCGGCCAGGGCAAGTCTTTTTTAAAAAAAAAACGTAAACAAGGCATGCACATTTAACAGCCTCTTGAAATCCCAACCCCCCACACCCTTCTTAAAGTTTCACCCAGGCAAAAACAAACGGCGCTGCCTCGGCTGCGCTCTGATCCGCCTGGCGAGCTTACAGTATAATCAGTCTCGGCTCCTCCTCCTTCCTAGAACCACATGGTTTCCACATGGAGACAAACTCCTCTCTTTCCATTGGCTGGACTCTCACTCGGAGGGCGTGGTTATTTCAAGCCACTCCGCCAATGAGCCGCTCTCTTATCCCTATGATGTCACGCGTTGCTGAGCCTGGAGATCAATAGGAGGAGTCTGGAGTGGAGCGGAGTGTCCTTGTTGGGAGTTGTGGTCAGATGATGTCATAGTTTCAGGCTTAAAGCGACAATGCTCTGCTTTGCCCTCACAGCGTTTCCAAGTTGAAGATTCACAATAATAATAAGGGCCTGACCGGGTGCCACGAATTCCAATCCTTGCTTGCTTAGGCAGCGATACGGGCAGTGGCAGATTCGTACGAGATGGCAAAAACAAGGGATTAAGCGTCTCTTTCACTTAGCCTTTACCGGCGAAGTTATCCCTAAAATATTTGCCCCCATGTGTGTTTATGCAGATACAAGGAATGCTTTGTTAAGGAATATAAGTTATTTATGCTTGAAAGGCGTGGAGCGTTGGTTTTTTTGCTTCTGTACTTTTCCTTAAACAGGATTTATACCCTTCAAGTTAAACTGTCAGAAACGAATATGGCCCTCTAAAAGTTTCCAGGATGTTTGCAGTCTTACAGCACACTTTGCTTTTAATTTATTTAGGGCAATGTCAAAGGCTTATGAGTCCAGGCCATTGTTGTAACTGCTGGTATGGAAAAGCAGGCTAACTTGCACTTGCCTCTTGTTTACCGGTTGCACATTTAGTCTTGTTTTTTCCCTATACCCAACGAAACCAGAGTTGACCTGGAATTTAAAGGAAACCTGCAACTCCTTTTATGTTGCTTAATGTTTGCTTTAGTGTAAATTGGATGACCTGGCATGCAACTGTTTGTTCTCTGAACAGCAGAACTTTTCATTTTACTAGAAAATTAAGCAAAATTGTGCAAAAGGCAAGAGGAAAAAATAGCAATATCATTAACTATTCTGCTACTTGCTTTCAAGCACCTAACACTTATAAACCCAAAATGTAACAATTACAGACATAATCACAGCTTCATAAATCCATTTGACAATTGGTTTAATCATATTAAACGTTTGTGCTGATTGAAGTTGTATTTCACATTGTAGGTCATCACTTTTTTCTTATATGTGTGTTTTAAAGCAATTTTATTTGCAACATAGCTCTATTTAGTATAACCTCAGTTTGTGTAAGTTTCTCTGTATATCCAAAGGGACAAGTGAAAGAGAGATTTCTATATTCAGGAAAGAAAAAAGCTGTAGTAGCTACAGTAGAAATCAGGAAAAATGTATCTGGATTCATTATGGAACAATTTACTTATGCAAAAATTGTTTTGTTACATAGGATCTATGCAAGAATAATTATTTTCTCCCAACTTCGCTGATCAATATGCCCAAAGCTGTCCATAAAAGCTCTTAGTTGTTCATTTGGGAGGTTATCAAGAGAATCATAACATGATCTTAACAATGATTTTTAAATATGTGACACAGGCAACTGCAACTGTGTACGTGATGCATCAGGGCATCCCAAATTTTGGGACATCCATGGTTGATTAAGAGAGGTGATTTTTAGGAGTTGAATTTCCAGTTGCTCTGGAGAGCAGATTGGTAAAGGCTGATTGAAAATAATGCAGCAAATGACTTCACAAACTTTATATTATACTACAGACCTAAAATTGCCTAGTTTTATTATTAACATTAATACTGCATTTGGCTTTCCATACCATTGACAATACTGCTTTTTTTGATGTATACTGATAAATTCATTAGCAAGAAAGTACTTATATATTAAAGTGTGTGTGTCTGTAATGAAACAGCATAATGCATTACTATTAAATTTTGTACTGCAATTACAGTGAGTTGTAAAATTTCAAAGCTTTACAACATGCGGTTTTGTAAGTGCTATTCGGCTTTTCCATTAAAATATATAAATGAAAAGTATTTAAGTTCTGCTTAAATATTGATTTTTCAAACTGGCATGATAAGGTAGCACCTACAAGTTTTATAATAAATGTTAAACTCTGGTAATTGTTTTTTTTTTTAGATCATTGTCAAAATCTCACTTTTTAGCTGGAGGCATCTGTAGCTGTGAAATCGAATGACTTTTCTTCAAAAGTTGTTCTTTTAGAAGTCTGAGTAAAAAGTACTAAAAAAAACCCACAGGGTAATAATTAGGTAATAAATAGCAAATGAATGCCTCACAAAAACAAAAGGAATGAAACAGTAAATCTACATTAAATTTCTGCTATGGAAATGCTCTCTATTAATAACTACAAATGAGCAAAACCCAAAACAACTGTGAAATTAATCATCCCTTTAACAAATGCTTAAAAATGAGAAAAAATGCTATATAAAAACTTCATTATCAATACGGTTATACAATGCTTTTGAATTTAAGACAGTGTTCAGAGTAGGTAAGCTCAAAGCAATTTGTCTTCAGTTCTTTCAAATCCTTCCCCAGGATTATGCTGCAGCTGTCTGACTGAAGCTGCAGTGCTAGGAGATAGCCTCAAAATCCTGGGGGGAAACATACTGATTTTTCTGTGCGGTTTTGTATAAGAATTCCTGCACACTGTGAAACTTTTTTTGTCTTAGAACATGAAATGTTGCATAGCCGTATTCACTTAATGAAGAAATTTGCAACATGAATATAAAGTTTTAACATCCTTCTCTTTGAAAGCTTGAGCGGGGAAATGGCCCTGAGAAAAGAACTGAAAAGGATTGCTCATGAAAAGTGCTCAGCTACTGACAGGTATGTCCACAAGAGTCAACATGGCAGCCATTACCAAATAATCCAAGCTCCCGCCCCCTTCTTTACATGGATCCGGTGAACACATAAAAAAGGGGGAGATTCAGTTGTTGAGTCCATATTGCCACCATTTTGATGCTCTTTACTTTCCCTTCTGATTTCTTGGAAATTGTCATAAAATCTTATTATGAGCTTCATGACTTTCATTTTTATGAAAATGCATCACCTGGACTCAACTTTTTGCAGAAAACAGGGCTGTTTTAATGTTACTCATTTTGCAGCCATCAAATTCTTTGCAGGCCACTAGCAATTTTTATACAGCTTAGAGGTTTGTACAAAGAATGACATTGTTTATCTTCAAGTAGAAGCATTTCACTAATAAAGAGATTGTCCAGAAGGTATAGCAAAATAATTTGTGGCTTCAATTACAGTGCTAGCCATGAAGGGGAACCTTACTTGCTTTTTTCATATGCCACGGATATATAGAGAACTTACTATTTACATAGACAATAATAACAGTTTATTCAGAATAAAAGAGATGCTTTTGCTTGTAAACTTTTGAATTTTACCATCTGGATAACTCGGAAGGAAACTTGATATTATCCCAATGCATCAGGAAAAGAACGAACATTTAGTTAATGTACATTATTGCTTATATATGCTTTGATATTGTTGAAATAAAATAGAAGATTGTAGTTTAAGTTCTTTCTTTGACATCATCTTTTCTTAATTCATAGGCTAAAATTTTGCAGTTTTTATTAAAGTTTATTGTAGTGTAGCCTAAAAGCAAATACATTGGAATGTAATAGTAATTATTTATTCATTTACTTATTTATTTAGGAGACAGATCTGCAGGAGTAAAATTATTAAGCTGCTGGAAATTGTATGTTATACTTGAATTGCATCTAGTATGGAATAAATGTGATTCTTACAAGGGTATGATCCATTCTTTGAACTATTTTGAAGAATAAAATAGTATTCTTTAGGGAATAAAAATACATACACAGTCACACATGATCCTACCTGTCTGCGGTAATCATTGGCAGCAAGTATATTTTAATGTTTTTCAAATTATACTTTATATTTTGTATTTCATTTTCTTCCTCTAGAATCCCAATAGCGTGCCAAGTAATTTTGTTGGATGTAACCGAGGGAAAAAATGTGGATGAAGCATGAGGGAAAAGTATTAATTACAATGATGCTTGATCAGTAATTATTGCTGAATTTGAAAGTGAAATATAGTTCACTCATGCTAACTTGTAAGAATATCAGTAGAGTTAATGCTCTTTGTGCTGCTACTAACAGTATCTTTGAAAGATCCCTTAAATAACTTTCCCAAAATTTCTTCCCAGACTTTTGATTTGCTTTCTCTAAAAAGCTATGGAACATCACAAGCTACAGTTGTATAAGCAAGGGAATTAATATAGGCTAACAGGTGGATTGTGAAGTAGCAAGTTTGGATAACGCTAGATGACACTAATGAGTTTTCCCTCTTTGCTGCCATCTAGGAATTGTATAGCTGTTTGCAGTCCAGATTTGATAGTCCCAGTAACCTCACTGTTAGCTTTAAATTGACATGGATAGGATTTCAATATAAATAAACCTACTGACCTACTATCATATATTATTGTTATATCAGATTGAAAAAAACATTAAATATAGTTTCCCAAAATTGTTGGGTCTTAGGAGTGGTGAGGTTTTTGGGGATGGGTGTTGGATTGTCACTGCTTATCATGAGTGCTGATAAAATGGTATTTCCTATAGGATGACTTTCCCCAGGTCAATACTTATTTTAAAGAGTAATGTTATTCTATTTCACAAATCTTTTATGAATTATAGAGAAAATCCTTTATGTATTCCTATGAAATCCTAGAACCAAATGATCTAACACATCATGATGAAACTTGCCTATGCAAAAATCTTTAAACCACTAAGTAATATGATTTAATTTGATTTCTATTGACTTTATGCATAAGGTGTTTCCAGAGCTACTAGCACTATCAATCAAAAGCTACCATGTACCTTTTTTTTTAAAGATAATTACAGCACTGTACTTTGGAAAGAAAAAACAATGGAGAAGTTGATGGGAAAAGACAGATTAAGTGAAGTGTGCCTTGGGATCCTTTTAACTAGTGAATAAGGCTGAATGATTATGTAAAAAGCTCCATTTGGAACGAGCCTTATTGAATCTCATGAAAATAATGTTCACATTTACTAATATTGTGTAAAAATAATCACATTTTGTTTACTTAGGATTGTCTTAACAATCATTGTGAAAATAGATCTGAATGTACCATTGCGTAGTCTTCACTTCTGGTGACTTACAGGTGCCCGCTACATTTTTGGAAATGGTTACCATTGCCTTTTTCCAAGGTCTGAGACAGAGTGACCCAGCTGGCTTCATGTCTAATGCAGGACTGGAAGTCATGACTTTGTGGTTTCTATCCTAGTACTTTAACTACTAACCTTCTTAATATAGCTTTCTGTTTACGACCAAGTCATCCATTAATTTGGGATAGTCAGGGCAACTGGATGGAGCTAAGCATTTACTAGCCCAAATGGCATCCGACTAGTAAATGCTCTTATATATAAAATTTGAAGATTATTTTTGATAAATTTGAAGAAGTGCTTTGGATCTCAGGCAAATGCTACATATTACCTCTCTTGCTATTCATTTAAAGTACTGCTGGTTTTTTCCTAGCTTTGAGACAAACCTGAAAAAGGACCACTGTTTTAAGGATATTAGTTTTAATGAATGGATTGGTTTAATCAGTAACCCCCTTTGTAAGGCTCCTATGGAAATCTGAAAAAAGTCAGACTGCTGACTCATAGAAAGGAGCTGCTATGTTGCACAACTGCAAATCTGAAGCACTTCTTAGTTATTTTCGTATGTATTTAATATGGATGTATGTTTACTTATTTATTTCAGGAATAAAAATTATGTTGCTTTACAATGATTCTTATTGAAACAATGTAAGATGAATAGTTTTCTTGCTAAGGTTAAAACTGAACATAGAATACTCTGTTCATTTGGTATCTGCAAAAACTTTCTGTATTCAGTTATAAAGTATTACAAATTGCTCAATTCAGCTTTTCATTCTGACCAGTTTGTACATTGTTTTTTTCCCAACTTTTTACATTTCTCTGTATTTCAATTAAAATTCAGTTTGCCTGGCAGTTTATTTCAATTAAAATTCAGTTTCTCTATACAAGGAGATACATTTTTGGTAGATTCTACTTTGTCTTAGTATAAAGTATGATTTATTAGTAAATTGAAGAATATTGATATATTGTTTTTAAAAACAGAAACTATGCCTACTGTTTTTCCTGAAAACTTTGCTATTTTGTTAGGTTTATAATTATACCAATCACATCACAGGACCCGCTCGCTCCAGTACATTACTCAAGGATTTTTAATTTTTTCGAGTAAAGAGAATATTTTAGATATAGTTCATTCCATAGGATATGTCTCATAGGACTCTAAACAGAAGTAATTACTGTATTTTTGCTGCCTGTAACCATAATACAGATTTGATCTAAAGTTATTTCACATCAAAACTCTTATCCAATGTACTTTTAATTACATTTTAATGGAATTTAAACTTCAAGCAAACATGTTTTCAGTTGCAGATTTACTTTAATTTCTAAAAGATGATTTGATTATAAATTGTATTTTAAAGTTCCTTGAAATAAGAG
Source organism: Laticauda laticaudata (assembly GCA_004320025.1). Lineage (NCBI taxonomy): Eukaryota > Metazoa > Chordata > Lepidosauria > Squamata > Elapidae > Laticauda > Laticauda laticaudata. The sequence continues at coordinate 10,144 of BHFT01009394.1, forward strand.
ATAAAACAAAACAGGCACGTAGAATAGATTGTTGAATTGATGGATTTATTATGGCTATTGTGGTAATTAAAATGCAGTTTCGTGGTACTTTTGTCACTTGACGACTTAAACTGCGCCAATGATACCATCGCTATCAGTGGAACTTCTTTCCGAGTACTTTGTGCAAATAACGGTTTGAGGCTTAACAAATCCCAAGACTGATTATTTAGAGGGGAAGGCGCAAGACAAGCTGTCCATTAATCCTGGAATTTTGTTTATTATTAGACCAACCTTCACGGCCGCTATTTTCTGGATACAAGGAAGGGGTTTTCCCATCTTTCCTCTGTGTCCGTAAACATACCGAGGGGAGAGCTGTTCAAGCTTTCTTCGGTCCGGGCAACATACGTAACGTGAAAAAAAAACGAAGCTTCCCATAATGCAAACGTGCACACGCGCCGGACTTGCGGGGAGAGGAAGCCGAGAACTACATTTCCCAAACGGCATTGGGGCTGAAAGTCTCATGTGCGTCCCCTCCCCCTCCATGATTTCTAAGCGGAGGTAAACAAACTGTGAAAGAGGCAGGGACGTACAGTATCTGCTGCAGAAGGCGGAGAAAGCGATAGATCTTTGGGGGGAGAGGGCTTGCACGATGGATGCAGGGGCAGCATCGAGATAGAGGAGGCGAAAAGTGTGGGGCCACGAAGGAAAGGGGCAATAGGGGGCAGAATGCAGGAGTAGATTAAGAAGAGGTTAGAGGACAGATTCAATGTTTGGGGCGCTGAGAAAAGGGTATGAAGCTGGGTCGGGCGCAGTGCTCGAGATCTGAAGGAGAAGACAACGAATAGCCAAGACCAAAGGGGGAGGCAGTCGGGATTAGGAGTTGTGGGGAGGGTCTCTGTTATTGCCCAGAGGTAAAGGAAAGAGCTCTTTCTGAAGTAGGATGTGGCCATGAGTCAGGGTAACTGCTGCAGTAGTTGTTCAGTTCTTTTTTACGCCTCACTGATTAACTAACTTCGTAGAAGCAGGACAAGAGGCATCCTTTCTCCAAGTTACTCGTTTCCTCCCTTATTCTTTTTGTCTCTTGGGAAAATCAGAGAACTAAGGTCTGTTTCACCCATAGTGCCAGGGGCAAGGCAGCAAAGTCCTCCTTCACAGTTGTTCGAGGAAAAATCTCATCCATCCTAAGGGCTATGGAGCGGGTAGAGATGATCAACATCCAGCGCCTTTTGGAGGCAGCCGAATACCTGGATCGCAGAGACCGAGGTAACACTTTTTCAGGAAGGGGCAGGAATTAAGGTGACCCACCCTCCTGGAAGTAGATCCAACTTAACTTGTTTTGAAAGAAGCAGTTGCTTGGGGAGAAGGGTAAAAGTGAGGGTAAAGAGATTCACATGTAATAGATGGAGAATTGTGAGCAGAATGGCAGAATGTTTTTTTTTTTAATATGCTCTGGATTTGATTCAAGAAGTTTGGATACAGACTTTAAAGTTGTCTTGAAACATACAACTGGACAGCCAGTTTGGGGTAGTGATTAATGTCACGAGGATACAAACTGGGAGACTGTAATTTCTAGTGCTGCTTTAGACATGAAATCAGTTTGCTGACTTTGGGCCATTCACTCTTTCACAGCCTTAAGAAGGCGGCAATGGGAAACCACTTCTGAAAAAGAGAGAAAACTGCATGCAGTCACCAGGACTGACTCAAAGGGATTTGGACTCTAAGATAATCAGCCTTATCTGAACAGGTGCATTGCCTGTGGTTTTTATGTCTGAGTGTTCTCACATTTGTTCAAAGCTGAGAGTGCTGCCTGAGAAGTCATTCAGGGCTCTGCTGGTGTTGTCTTTGGAAAATACTGTTTCTTACTCACTGTTCCTTCTGTTTCCATTTGATCATAATTTATGCAGAGTGTGAACATGGGTATGCCTCAGCCTTCCCTTCCATGACAAGTCTTGGGCTGCAGGACCCAAAGCCACTGCAGAGACTGAGCCGGTCAAGAAAGCATAGCAGCGGAGGCAACAGTACAGGCACCACAAACAGGTAACAGTCTGAAGAGGACTTGAAAAGGGGAGATTGTTGCAATATGTAGGCACAAATATTTCATGTATGCATCAGGGAGAATAGGTTGTATTTTATTTGGCACTTTTGTTGGAGTTCCCCTTTCCTCATAATCTTGCTTCCCCAGCCCTTGATGATCTGCAAGTTTGTGGCTTTTAATAGAAGAATTGACCAATGTGGTATTGTGTTAGCTGCCTCTTTAAATCTTGCAGAACCAGCTTGTTAGCTGAGTACGTAATGCCTTGTTCCTGCAGGTTCCCCACGCTCATTTTATGTAACTTGCATCATCATTGAAAGCTTTCCCAAGTAGCTGATTTTACTCTAGAGAGACTTATATTAATCTAGAGGGAAATCCTTTGCATTTTTATTGTGAAAATGTATCCCACTGTATTCAGTGGAGGAATGGGGATTCCACACCCCTCTGCCCAGGTATGTATGTTAAGTCTGTGGTTTAAATATTTTTAATTAAAGAGCAAAAACAGACTTGGAGTTTTAGATCAGGTCATATTTGCTTGAACACCATTTGAAGATGATATTTTATAGTGTATAATTTTTGTGCAGACTTTTTCATTTTTGGTAACATGTAATTTATAATCTGATGAATTATGAAACCTCACATTGAATAGTGTATTATTTTAATAATAGAACTTGCTATTTTGTCCCTCATGTGGCGTGTTCTATGTGTGTAACAATATTGGGCTAACAAACCAATTGATAGAAAGTGTGAGCAAAACAATTACCATATAATAGAGTTATGTTCCAGGGGATAAATATATTTTCTAGATTTGCAGACTGCTTTATGCCAAAGGCTCACTTACTTGATTACAATGTTTTCCAAAGATATAATCTTTCTAGTGCTCTCTGTTGATGATATATGAGTCATTTTAATCAAATATGACTCCACTTTCTGAACAAAAGGCACTTGTTTACTTATTAAACTATGTGATTTGGAGAATTTACTAAAAATCATTGTTGCAGAAACACAATAACATTAAAACTAAATAATGCCTTCAAAATTAGTCATTTCCTAATACTGCAGTGCCATACTTGTAATATCTGTAGTGATGACATTTCAGATGCATCCCATGTCAAATGTAACAAAACAAAAAGTCACACAGCTTCATGTACAGATAGTCCTCAACTTACAACAGTTCATTTAGTGACCATTCAAAGTTACAACAGCCCTGAAAAAAGCAATGTATGATTGTGTTTCGTACTTATGACGTTAGTAGCACCCTCATGGTCACATGATCAAAATTCAGACACTTAGCAACTGCTTCATACTTATGACCTTTGCTGTGTTCCAAGGTCATGTGTTCCCCTTTTGCGACTTTCTGACAAGCAAAATCAAAGGGAAGCCAGGTTCACTTAACCATTTTCTGTACAGGAATTCATCTAACAACTGTGACAAGAAAAGTCAAGGCAAAATGGTGCAAGGTTCACTTAACAAATGTCTTGTTTACAACAGAAATTTTGGGCTCCTTCGTGGTTTTAGGTCGAGGACTACTGTTCTTTCTCAAATAGGAGTTTTGCCTTAGGTGTTGCTAATCAAGGAAAAAGGACCTCAGGGAATTTCCCCCCTTAATAATATAGACAGGGAAAATGTAAGAATGTACAAAGATTTCCCCTGTTTTTACTCTTTTCCTTTTGTGTGTTCATATCTTACAAATATTGTAAATAAACAAATATGGATAGAAGAAGCAAACTTTGAAGTACCATCCATGAAACCATCAATGGAATTAATTTTGTTTATTTATTAAAACATTTTATATTGGCTAAATCACCAGGCTCAGAATAATGTACAAAAGCAAAATATCATTAAAACATATGTCAAAGAGCCTGATACAATATAATGTGACCCCAAAGAACATATAGTAAAGGTATATAACAATAAAAATGGCAGCCAACTCAGCACTCATCAAACTTTTTCTTGCCCTGTGAGTTGTAATGAGGGAGGACCAAGCATGCCCTGGAGCTACACTGTTTGAAAATCGTTAGGGCTATTATAGAGAAAGTCATATTTATGGTTCACAACCTTTGCACCTCCTTTGCAGGAGTTTAAGGAGTCCCTGACATAACAGGCTGAATCATTTGGGAAAAGATGGAGCCTGACATAATTCAGAGCCATTCTGTAAAAGGTTTTATAGGTAAAAAGTAGCATTTGGAAGTCTATTGGTAACCAGTGTGGTCATCAAAAGTTGGTGTTAATTTCTGAGTTGTCTTCAAAAGCCACCCCATCTAGAGTACACTGCATGGTAATTCCATGTGGTCGTACTATCATGGGTTTCTTCCATCAGAGCTTCCTGATCTCTTTTATAACCAGAGTTAAGACTAGTGCATGAGCCTAGGCTGAGTGAAGATTTAAATATATTTTATCACTTCTATTAACAGGGTAATATAACTCCTACATTATTTATTTTGTATCCATTTATATGTATAGAAATAGTATTCATTCTTTAGCCAAAACGTCTCACATGGGAGTTTATGAAGATCAGTATTACATATGTAACAGTTCTGATACTTAAGTGTTTTAAAAGCAAGGCACAAGGAAGCATATATAGAGCAAACAAAAGAAAAACTGGAACTCTGTTCTCAAACATTACCATTCTTATAACAATCACCCAGAAGAAATATTTCAGGTAACTGAGTAAAATTGCTATCTTTGACAAATCTTTGGTTGGTATCTTAGCAGGAAATAAACTTTTACAGAGCTCATGTGTATACCTGCCATTTATGATGACACATGGAAGTCTATTCTTTCAATATATTTTTCCACTGCTGCTAAGTTTATTGGTGTGACGAATATGTGGTCTGTACAGTTTGCAAAAAAACACTCTTGTGTTTAACAAGAGTGGAAAGGGACCTTGGAGGTCTTCTAGCCAACCCCCAGCTCAGGCAAGAAAACTGAGGGTGCCAAACTCTGAGTAGAAATCCTGGGAAAGGTATCAGAATAATACTTAGAAGGGACCTTGGGGTGAACCCTATACCATTTCAGAGAAATGGCTGTCTAGTCTTTTCATAAAAACTTTCAGTGATTGAGCACCCAAAACTTCTGGAGAAAGGCAGTTCCACTGGTTAATTGTTCTCACTGTCAGGAAGTTTCTCCTTAATTTTAGGTTGCTTCTCTCTGTTCAGTTTCCATCCATTGCTTCTTGTTTGCATTCTGCTTCTTTGGAAAATACATTCTCCCCTTTTTTTTGTGGCAGCCCCTTTAAAGCCTGTTGCCTATCACACTCGTGAGTAGAGCATGTGAACCATTTCCTCCTTTCAGTGGTCTATGAAAGTACATCTGTAGTATGCAGATAATAAAGTCAAAAAAGGTGAACAACATTTTTACAGGACTATAGATAAATTGAGGCTGGGTGACAAGGAGTGGCTGGGAGGGGAGGGGCCAGGTGAGGCACCCCTTGATGTGAGTGACATTGAGTTGGCCATGCCTACCCAGTCACATGACTACCAAGCTATGCCCACCCAGTCACATGACCAAGCACATGACCACTAAGCCACACCCAGTCACATGACCACCAAGCCAAGTCCACCAAATAAGCCACGCCCACAGAACCAGTAATAAAAATTTTTGAATTCCACCACTGAACTATATCTTAAAATGTATAATATTTAAAAACAAACTAAAAAAATGAGACCATAGAATCTATTCAACTAAAATCCAAAGAGAATAAATAAGCAAATATTAAAATAAGTCCAGTTTTAACAAATCACATTTCTCTTGGGAGGGAATTTCTTAGATTAGTGATAATATTGAACACAGCTCCCTCTTTGATGTCTCTCTAAATCAGTGGTTGCCAACTTGTGGGCTAGGGCCCACTAGTGGGCCGTGAGGAAATGTTGGTAGGCCGCAGAGAAATCTCACCCCCAGAGCACCCCCCCAAAGCAATTAATCCAGGCTGCATAGAAAGACAAGGCTGCTCAGCCCACATGGCCCAGGGGAACCCTCCCTGCCCACTCATTCCTTACCTGGCAAACTTGTCTGCTAAGTTGCTATTTTTCCTTTTTCCAGCCATCATCTGTTCTGCTGTGCTGGGACATTTAGATTAGCTAGGAAGCAGGAAATGGCTGGATTTCTTGCTTTCTAGCTTAGCACAGCCGAACGTCCCTTAGGACTAAAGGTTTGCTTGCAAGCAAATTGCAAGTACAGACTCACAGCAAGCAAATTTGAGAGACTGAGCTAGCCGATGGCAGATAGATAGATCACTGAATGATTCTGTGAGCAGCAACTGAATCTGCCTGCTTTGCCTGATTTTGGATAAAAGTTGCTTTTTTATAAAAAATTCAATATTTACATACATGTTGTGTTGTGAGTTAATTTTGTGAGTTTGTTTGCAAGCAAATTTTATTGACAGACTGAGCTAGCTAATGGCAGATAGATAGATTTCTGGAATGAATCTGTGATTCTGTGAAAACTCAAACTGCTTGGCCTGCTTTGCCTGATTTTGGGTGAAATTTGCTCTCTTTTTATAACAAAATTCAATATTTATATAAAACAAGCCATGCCCAGCAGTCACATGACCACAAGCCATCCCACAAATTAGGCCACAACCCAACAGAACCAGTTAGTGGTACCTGAGATCTAAAATATGAGATTGGTGGTCCCTGAGGTCCAAAAGGTTGGCACCCCTGCTCTAAATGGGGGCCAATAAGTAGATCCTTTAGTTGGTGCGGGAGAGGTAGAGGTAAAGGCCCGGTCCCACTGCACTTACGGATGCAAAGAGGATGTAAAACGTTAAAAAAAAGCTTGCCATCCGTTGGAAAACACTATGCCATCCGTTGTGTACTCATGCATACGTGTTTCATATCGCTCTATCCATCGACCATCACACCCACTGCAATTTCATCTGCGCAAGAAGTTTTGAGCTGCACGAAACTTTGTGAATGGATGAACTTTCGCCACGTACGATGTACATCCACGACATATACGGGCAACAAACGTTCTATGTCCATTATCAATCGTAAATCTGCTGTATCCTCTCTGCATCCTCTGGCCATCCCCTCAACTCACATCCGCTGCAGCTGAAAACGGAAAAGAGGGAAGAAACAAAAGGTACATGGAACGTCCATACATCGTTAGTAGCATGGAAATAGAAGGATGTAAGTGTATGCATCTCGTATATAAAGGATTAAAACAGGCAAACGTTTGTATCTGGCACTGCATCCTATATTTAGGATGTCTGGAGTATGTCTAGAATATGGAGAAGGACACCTAGCAGACAACCGATATTTTCTATAAAAAAGGGGGAAAATCATCTGGATCGCTGGGATGGTGACCATACAGTCCACTATGGCTGCACTGGAGGTTTATATATCCCACAACATCCTTTATCTATCCCACAAGCATGCAAGGTTTAACCATTTTTTCAAAGTTTTCAGCCAACACTTTATTAGGTAAAAAAAATGAACCAAGTGTCTTAAGCAAAGAATAACCTTTATTAACTTTCTTATCTTTATGACTTTATTAAATAAGCAAAATGACCAAGTAAAACTGTATTAAGTGTCTTAAGCAAGATAACCTTTATTAACTTTCTTAGGTAAACTTTATGACTTTATTAAAAAGCAAAAGAAACAAGTAAAGTTTCTTAAGCAAAGATAAACTTAACAAGTACAATATCAGTCTCTTGACACTATTCTCAGTCACTCTGAGGTCATGTCCCTGGTCTCAGATGTTAAGCGGCGCAGGACTGTGCAGTGGCTGTGGCTTGAGTGCTGGTCTGAGGCACCATTGGGTGCTTGGCCCGGAGGGTACAACAGGGGATGGTGTGTCCAGGAAGCTGTCTGAGAGCTGCCCAGTCCGTGAGGTTGAGAGGCCCCTTCATCAAGGAACCTAGGATGTCAGAACACAGTACTGAAGACAGATTTTCTGTTGAGGGGCTTGGGTGTGGGTGGAGGAAGGAGGAGTGTAGTGGGGCTGTCTGGTCTGCAGCTGGGTGAGGAGTGGCGTCTGTGGCATGCGATTGAACCTGGGCCTGGACTGGAAGTTATGCTTCTGCTGTGGGAAGTCTGGTAGTCGAACTTGGTAGGTGAGGGGCTGTTGAAAGCCGTGAAGGGCTGTGACATCGCCTGGGGTGGAGGAGCAGACCTGGACGGGTAGGAGCAGCTTCAGCTGGGCCTTAAGGGTTGTGCAGAAGTGCTGTATCTTCTCTTCATCACCTGGTACAGGGCCTCGGGCATGTCCATGCGGGTCTGGCCTCACATAGGTGATGAAGGGCTTCAGTCCGAGGATGATATGTTGTCTGTGGACCACGCTGAAGAGAGAAGTTCTGTGCTGGTCTTCATTGTGTCCCTGATCTCCAAGAGCACACTGTGGTCCTGGCCCTCCAGTCTGCCTCTCTGCCTGCATCCTCTGTAGCTGGGGGTGGGTGGGTTGGCCTCTGGTGGCTGGCTGCTTCCTCCTCCATTTGTGACAGCAGGGCGTCATCCTCCATGGGATCTCCAAGTCTGCCGGCATGGGAGTGCAGCTGTCGGGGGGGGGTCTCTGCCGTGGGGCCCTCTGCAAGACCCCTGTCTGGACAGGGTAGCTGGCTCCTGGCTGGAAGAGGACTGGCTGTCTGTGGGCTGTGTGAGGAGAGGGTCTCAGAGGGCTGCCCCTCGGTGGCAGATCTCACCTCCAGGAAACTGCAGATTGGCCATGACGTACATCTCCCGGTCAGTGAGCTTGACAAGCGGGCTGCCCAGATTCCTTGAGGTGTAGCTTGGCCATACCAGTGCTTCCACCATCCAAGGAGTACTTCTGCAGTGTACCCAGAGGCTCTCTGCTTGTCTCTCCAAGCTGCCTGCTTCTTCTTGGTGTCGCGATACAGTCTGTGGCCATTTCTCCAGAGGTCTCATTCTCCCTCAGCCATTCCAGCACCTCATCCTCATGCTCCTCAGAAATGGTGTACTGTTTCCTCTCTCTCTTTCTGTCCCTTGCCTCTTCCTCCTCTGGCAGGGCTTCAGCAGAGGGCCTTCAGGGGCTTGAGCAGCAGTGCCTTCAGGGGCTTGAGAGCAGGGCCTTCAAGCAGCAGGGCTTTGAGGCCTTGGGGCTGGTCCACTACAGCAGCCAGCAGCAGCAGCCAGCTTCAGAGTCAGTGCCAGGGGGTGGGATGCTGTTCTGGCCTTCTGCCAGGGCCGGAACGAGTAGGCTCGGGCTGTCCTCTTCTTGCCTGACTGACGAACCATGGTGTTCCTGCTGGATGTATGTGGCAGCACGTCTTTCCCCTGTATGCTGACTGCAATGCGTGCTGCATCCTTTTATATCCACGAGCTGACGCAACTTCATACTCCCTGCATGCGCAGTGAACGCTTTGCATCCAAATATACATCCGTGCGCATCCCCCTTTGTTTTCTATAGGCATCCGTGAGCATCTGCTTCATCTGCTATGCATCGCTCCTTTCCACTATGCATTTGCTTTGAAATTCTCCCCTGGAACCCCTTCGGATGTTGTCATCCGCTTCCACTGCTGTCATCCACTAGGCTTCCTATGAAACATTCCGTTTAACATCCACCCGCTACATACTACCCACATCCGTTCTTTTCCGTTCTTTTCCGTTCTGTTTATGCAAATTTTCACCACTTTTTGGAGCGGATGACAACGGATGGAGCCCCCTGAAATTTTGCTCATCCGCTGTGTCCTTTATGCTTACGTTTTGCGTCTGTCAGCCAGTGGGACCGGGCCTTAAGTTGGTCTGTGGAAGAGGAAATACCATAGAAGCAGAAAAGGAAGAGCAGAAAAGGAAGAGCTGCTGGTGATATAGGAGGAGTTAGAAACAAAGAAAGCAAAAAAGGCCATAAATTACAAAAAAAAAGGTTTCCTACCTCTTAGCAGGGAGAGAGAAAAGCAAGTTCTTTCATTATTCCTTTCCTCCCAGAAAAAGGGGTCAAAATTACTCTCTTTTTGCTGCTGAGGACACAAAAAATTGCAGTGATTTTCTCTTCTTTGTGGTGGTGGGGATGCATGCTTATGCTTTTATTTCTGCCTGAAAAAAGGTCAAAACTGCTGTGTTTGGTTGCCATTAATGAAAATAGAGCTATTTTGAGTATGATGTAGGTATTTGTCCATGGGCTTTCCTGAGGTAGGGATATATATGTATGTGTATATGTATATGTGTACATACCATATGTGTGTGTGTGTATGTGTATATGTATATACTGTATATAAAATCTCCCTACTTCATGACATGTCATATATATATATCACAACTACAATGATGTGGGATAATACCCGAAGGAAGCTGAACAGCGTACATGTGAGTACCCGCGAAAACTTAAGAAAACAAATATATATATTTATTAAAAAGTACAATGTTTTTAAAGCACAATGTTTGTGCTTTAAAAGCACAACTACAATGATGTGGGATAATACCCGAACGCTGTGGCATCTTTTGCCAGCCCAGGACTGGTAAATATTTTTAAAGGGAAATGATACTTATCCTGTTAAATATACTTATGAGATGTAACATTTTAAAGTATAACATCTAAGTCCTGTTGACTGATTTTTATCCTTACCTGGACATAAGATCTATTGAAATAATAAAAAAAAATTATAAGTAGGCTTATATAAAACTGAAATGTTAGAAACATATGTCCTTTGCAAAAATAGATACAATATATTACATGTAGATCCAACAGACAATATATTAAGGGAAACATTAAGACATTAAATGGCTTTACTATAGAAGGCAAACTCAGAATATGACTTTACCCAAGATTATACCAGAGACGTTACTGTATATGTGTATCTGAGTATGGAAAGACTAGTATGAATATGCATGACAAAGCTTGCTGAGGAATAAGTGTGGCTGCATAATTTCAAAGACAAGTTCTATCAACAGGGAGGAAGAACATTATTATAGTGACAAATATAATCTGCCACTGAGACGATTCTATTTTCCTTATTCTACTTTTCCAAATAATATCCAGAAGTTGGTGAATTATGTATTTTGTTGTCGTTGCTCATAGTGAAGATTTTTATGTCTGGTATTTGCAAATTCCATTTATAAAATGGGTACTTGACAAACTGTTATCAAGCTTAATAAGTAGTACTAGGCCAAAATGTCAAGTAAAGTCATTATTTCATGGAATGTACTTTCCTCTGGATAACTTCTTGATGTTTCTTATGAGCAATGTATGGAATTTTTCATTAAACAATATTGATGTTAAGGAAGATATTTATCTTTATTGTAAAAAAACCCCAAAACTTCTTGCTTCAGTTCATTACTTAAGAGTAATCAACCTGAATCTTTTCAGATGTTTTGAACAACAAATTTCATAAGGGCCTGCCAGAATAGCCAAGGGAACATCAAAACAAAATATTACTTACATTTCTTGTTACTTTCTTCTCAGAAGTGTGTTTGGCCTCTGCCTACATTTCATTCAGGTTTGTTTCAGCAAGCAATAGTATGTATAATACTACTAGTATACATCATACAATCAGGATCAAGTGAGGTAGTAATACCACTCTATAAAACCTTAGTAAGACCATACTTAGAGTACTGCATCCAATTTTGGTCACCACACTATAAAAAAGATGTGGAGACTCTAGAAAAAGTACAGAGAAGAGCAACCAGGATGATTAGGGGACTGGAAATTAAAACATATGAAGAACTGGGCACAGTTAGTCTAGTGAAGAGAAGGACCGGGGAGAACGTGATAACAGTCTTCCAATATTTGAGGGGATACCACAGAGAGGAAGGGGTCAAGCTATTTTCTAAAGCACCTGTAGGCCATGCAAGAAATAGTGGATGGAAACTGAACAAGAGAGATTTAACTTGGAAATAAGAAGAAAATTTCTGTCAGTGAAAACAATCAACCAATGGAACAGCTTGCCCTCAGAAGTTGCGGGACCGTTATCACTGTAGACTTTCAAGAAGAAATTGGACTGCCATTGTCAGAAATGTGTAGGCTCTCCCTCTTGGATGGGGGGGTTGGACTAGATGACCTACAAGGTCCTTTCCAACTTTGTTTATCTATCAAAGAAAACAGGCCATGTGTGGCCTCCGCAAAGCCACTTTGGGCCAGCAGAGGCACCACGGGCTGGTCCTTTGATATTTCCAGTCCGGCCCTGCAAGCCAGATTTAAGCATCCTGTAGGCTGGATCTGGCTCGCGGGCCTTGACTCCTGGTCTAAGAGAAGTTTTGCTCTTAGATCCATTTAGTAGGCCAAGAACTATCCTATCTATGAAAGAAAGGAAGTGTTGTTTTCATTCAGTATATCTTAGCTTTGGATATTTATTGCATTTTATTATTTTCTTTAATAAATCTAATTCTGGATATTGATGAAATATGCCATTGAATTCAAATTCCTACATCTAAGTAGTATCATCAGTGTCTTGTATCTAAGAGAATATATCTATCTATCTATCTATCGATCTATCTATCTATCTATCTATCTATCTTTGGTTATTCGGGTTTTCTCCTGCGTAAAATTGGAAGTATCTAGGCGCTTTCGATGAAGTCTCATTCATCATTCTTCAGCTTGTTTCTTTCGGCTCGTGCTTCTCAGGGTCAATGTTGAGCTGCAGCCGGCTTCTTCCTTTTAACTGCAGTGCGGGTGTTGACTTGATCGGGCTGGGGTCCTTGGCTGTGTTCTGCTATTGGGTGGGGACATTCTCATTGGTGGGATTGCGCTGTGTTTCTATTTGGTAGGGGGGTTTGCGCTGTGTTCTATTGGCTGGGCGATTTTCTGTTCAGTTGGGCTTGGTTGTGCTCAGGTCGTCTTAGTTGCTGGCGTGAATTGAGCTGGTGAGCTGTGATTCAGTTGTTTGGCTCGGCATTTGTCTGCTACTATCTCATGCGTGCGGTGTCAGTTTTCTTCTTGTATGGGTCAGAGGAGTTTGAAGTGTTAGTAGGCTGCCAGCTGCGTACGGCTTTGGTCCAATGTCGTGCTCTCATCTTCTGTGGCTGTGAGAGGCAGTTTTTCTACGGTGGAAGTGTGGTGGGTCAGCATCTTGTGTGGCACTCGTGCGTGTGGGAGATGGTGGTCCATTCTTCATGTTAGGTACTTGTTTATAATTGAGGGAACATTTCCAAATGGGTAGTCCAGGTGGGAGGTATCATCTTGTTCCTACTTCATACTGTGTGGGCGTTTTCTATCACTATGGCTCTTCGATTATTCTGTTGTTGAGTTGTCGGTTTTGGATACCCCCCCTCTCCCACCCCCCCCCCCCCCCCCCCCCCCGCCTCTTCACCTGTCCATCGCAAGCCGTCTACATGAACATCTTTGAAACACAAGCTCTAGAAAAATATGATACAAACCCAAACTCTGCGCTCAGATAACGTAGATGACACCTTCATAAATCTGGCACCATGGGAAAGAAAAATGAACACAATTCTCACACACCCTCAACAGCCTACGAATCCAACAAAAATACCAATTTCACCATGAAACAGAAGCCAACAATCAAACTTCCCTTCTGAGATGTCTTAGCATACAACAATCCAATGGCCTCCCTAAGGACACACCATTCTACAGATAGATAAACACACATACAACCGTACATCTACATTGCACTCTCACACCCACCAACCAGCACGATCAATTCCCTAGCCGAACACTCATCTCCGGAACAAAATGCTTAGCGTACGAACAACACTTAAAAACTGAACTCACCACTCTCAACTAATGTACTAACAGCCATGGATTCCAAAGAAAGAAACAATTTACCCACCTAATCCAAAAAAAACCCTAACCAAAATCCAAGATAAGAAACAAGAGAATGGCAAAGCCCCCTCACTCCACTATATAAAAGGCACTACAGATCAAAATTCAGCAAAGATCCTCCAAAACACTAACATTAAACCAGCATTGCTGCCACAAACAGAAATATCCACCATCCTAAGAAACGCCTAAGACAAAATCGAGTAGGAAACAAGGTCGTAAATGAAACCCTTAGCACTGCCTGACCCACCACATACATCGGAGAAACCCATACAGAAAGAATTAGTGCACGCATTGAAGAACACAAGAACTCAATCAAAAAGAAGACCAACTACTTCCCCTAGTCAAACACTTCAAAGCCACACGGACATGAAGATTGACTTAAAAATACACCAGCAACTATCGCAAAACACCGAACACCTTGCAACAACAAATCATCAGAGTAAGCCATAGAATAGAAAAACGCCCACACAGCATGAATAAAGAACCCATGATGCCTCCCGCAACCACTACCAGCCATTTTGGACAACCCGCCCCCTCATATAAACCAAACGAATTACCCGAACATGAAGAACACCAGACCCACACCCGACGAGTGCCCACACAAGATGCTAACACCACAGCCCAAGCCCCACCTGAGCAGAACACACCCTCAGCCAAATCGGAACACAGCAACCCCCAACCAATGCAGATCACAGCCAGACGCCGCCACACCAATGAGAACACACCCCCAGCCACATCCAGAACCACAGCCCAAACCCGCCCCCACCCAGTCAAGTCCACACCCCCACTGACAGTCTATAAAACGAAAAAACAAGACTACAAGCTCACATTACTCTGATGAAGCACAAGCCGAAGACACAGGCCTGAGATGCACGAATGAGATTTCGTCTAGACACGTCGCCAAAAACACTTCAATTTTACACGCGGAAGCGAAAACCCCGAATAACCAAACTGACATCCACAATACAAACACCCTGCCGAAACCTCAGAAAACAAATCATACATATATATAATACTGTATGCTGCACCTGTTGCAGCTTCCTTCGGTATGATCCCAGCGTCATTGTCAGTGCTTTTTAAAGTCTGTAGCCAACGTTTCAGCACGAATCTCATCGATGCAGCCGTTCTGTATTGCAGTTTGTAGTGGGTCCAAGCCTCAGAATACAAACTCAATACGAAGACCTTGACCTGCATGGCAGATGAGATTTCTGCTTGAAACGTGCCTACAACTTTAAAAGCACGCACTACAATGACGTGGGATAATACCCGAAGGAAGCTGAACAGCACACATGTAAGTTCCCGCGAAAACTTAAAAAAAATTTTTTTATATATATATATATATAAATATGTTTCAATAATAATTTATTTTTCATAAAAGAAAAGCATAGCTGTTTCTATAAACATCTTTAAAGATTTTAAAGATGTTTAAAGTTTTAGCACTTGATTTTGGTAACACTTTGATTTCATCAAGTTTTTGAAACATGACTCTTTACTTAACCTGGTGTTGTTAAAAAAAAACCTCCAGAGTTTAAATAAATAGCTGTTTGACTGAATTTCCCTGCAATAAACAGACAACATGTTCTTTCTACTTGTCACCTCTCGGTATAAATCAGAGAAATCTTTTTAGCAATTGATAACACTACAAATATATTTTGCATTTTTTCGAACTTAGGTAATTTATTCATGTATCTTAAAAACAAAATATGGATGACTACCTGGAGATACTTGTGGACATCTTTGCAGCTATGCTCAACATTTGATGCAGTGCTTTTCCGCCAGCACTTGTTCATTACAAATATATTATTCTATATCAGACCACAAAGATAGTTATTGGTTTTAAGTCATCAACAACCCTCTGATGTCAGGTGTAATGTAAGCTACAGATAATTATTTTCAGGATTCTCCCTGAATATAAAAATGTACACCGACCCACGTACTGTTTCTGCTGCTTTAGATCTATGCTAAATTAAGGAAGTTATCAACTTCTTAAATCTGGATTTACTCTTACACAGTTTGCAACCCACAAACCAAACAGATAATATCTGGTGTGTACAAATATTTGGGGAATTCAGTTCTGAATTCCAAATGTGCCAATTCAAACTACCTTTTTCTATTTCAGTTTTATTCCAAGTACCTAGAGCAAAGAGAAGCATGTAATATGCAATATTTTTCATAAAAGTAGGCTGCTTGAAATACCAACTTCTGTATGCATATTTCTCCTTCTGTTGGCCAAAAAAATAGGAGTGGTATATATTTTAGAGATATATTTTGGCTCCTTTTTCTTGTTTTCTAATCCAAGTGAAAACCAGCTTTAAGTGCTCAATTTCTGGTTGTTGTCTTACCAAACAGAATGAATATTTTGTTTGGGCAGCAAAAATTACTTGTCCTTCCTGTTATTCCAATGCTGAGAGTTTAGTGCTGCTTTTAATCCAGGGAGCTTTGGAAAACAGTTCAGTGTTGCTAACTTGCAAAAGATAATTTGATGTATAATCCATCCTTGGTGCTGGGTAGAACAGATGCAGTCACATCATGGTATAGAAAACAAGAAGCCCATCTAACATCATGTTGCTGTTTATCAAAAAAATTAGGTAACCAGTTTTCAGTCTCAACAGTCTCACAACTCTTTTGGGAAGGTAGAAAATTGAATACCTTGTTTAAGAATACCTTGTTTAAAAACCTTGTTTAAATAAGACCTAGGTTTAAGCAAGAATGACAGGTTGATGCAGTCTGTTGTAATAATCTCCATTGGAGACTGGATACTTGCAGATAGCATAGCTTTTTTGAACATCTGTAGGTAACCTGATAATTCCTATCACGGTACTCATATGAGACCAACTGCAGTATCCACCCTTTGTTATTACAAATAGACTGCTGCTGGCTCTTAGAATGTGAATGTTGGCTATTGCTAGATTTCAAGGACAGAAATAGTAACATGGCTTGGTTGACATTTTTTGTCTACTTTTTCCATGGGAATTATAATTGCTAAAATATTGATGGGTCTTCTTATCTAGTGCTGATATAGCCAAGTACTAAATCCTTTCCTATATAGAAAGTATACTATACTAGATTGTATCGAGAAGGTATACTGATCATTAAACAGATCAGTATGATTTAACAGATTATTAAAGCTGAGAAAACTAATTTATAATGAAATAGGGAACCTTGTCATGCTGAAGGAAAATCCAGAAATAAGGCATGACATGCAGAGCTCTCTTGAACCCACAAGGCTTATATATAAGCCTCAACTGGTGATGTATAAAGCCATGTATAGTTGCTGCCATCCCTCATCTTCAAACCTTTCCATTTCATGCATATAGCTCACATAGAACAAGTCAAGGCCTAAGTATGCTTACATGTCTTAGACCCGTGATGACGAACCTGCGGCACGCATGCCAGAAGTGGCATGCAGGAGATAGCATGCATTGCCTTCTGGGTGCTGGCACATGCCCGCGCCTGCATAATTTTTAGCACGAGAGCTGAAAAGTTAGTCACCTTCAATCCCTCTTTCTCATGCAGTGTATTTTGCCCAAAGCTTTAAAAATGTCATCATAGGCAAAGTGTATCTATTAACAATATTTTAATATCCTCATATTCAGAACTGCAACTGTTTATATCAGTAATGAAAATGAGATACAATACACAAGCACAAAGTTTGCTTTCAAGCAGTAGATCAGATATATTACATATCTGCTATTTGATTCTTTGTTTAACATTGAGATACTTGAAGGCATTCTTTGTCTTTTTTTTAGGAGTGTCTTATAAATAATATCATAGCTTGGGTTTGCCTTCCATTTCCTGACAAGAAGGTTTCAGAAAGAGTAGTTTTGAAATCGAAGTCCTAAGCTATTGTTCTATAGAGATAAACTAGAAATTATTGGAAGTGCATTTGAATACACATATGCTCCTGACACATCAGTAGAAGGATTTTTTTACCAGGAAATTTATAGAGTTCTTATTCTACCCAAAGCTTTCTCTTGTAGGTTCTTTTTTCTTATTTGAAGAGGTTTTTATAGAGAAACTGCTGGGAAGTAAATGGCTGAAACCCACTTGCACATTTTAAACGATAAAGAAAGGTATTCAAATCTCCCCAACTACTTTCTTTGCCACTCTTAATTTTTAGCTTAATATCAGTTTTACCAGATCATCTGGGGCAGTGAAGTGAATTTCAGGATAATTAAAAAGATCTCTATGACTTACAACCACTTGCCAAAATTGTTTGCATTACTTTCCAAGCTTCTGTAGGGCTTAACTTTGATATTCATGAACCTGTGTTTCTACAGGTCGTTTTTTCCATCCCGAGAAACAACATATTTAAATAAGAAAACTGGGTTAAATATATGTATTATTTACACTGACTTGCTTGTGCTGGGAATCACAATGTTGTTTAATATTTCAGTAATTTGTGTTAAGAGATATATAAGCTGACACAACTGTTCAGGAAATCATAATAATACTAGACCAACTGAGTGATGTACTGCAGTCAGTCTGTAGGGATCTTTATACATATTATTTTGCATTTTATTTGTGCCTCTTATTACATCTGCATAATGCTTCAGGATTTAGAATTCCAAACTTTCTGTTTCTCTTTAAATGTCATTCCTTCATTGAATCTAGTATGGTGATAGCATTAATTACTCCACATGTGCCAAGAATAACACTTTATTCACAATTCTGAGTACTGAATATGGGAAGAGAGGATTTTAATTTTAATTTCTTTGACAAATATTTTTCTGTCAACTATCTGATATGCAAAAATATTAAGCCTCTTGCCACTTTTAAAAGAGAAACCTTTAAGCAAAATTCCCTGTATTTTCAAAACATATTTTCCTCCATTGAAAGATAGTTTTTAATGCATAGTTGAATGATTGTGACAATATCACTACTTTGAATGTCATTATTCACAAAAATGACAGTGTTAGCATGCTTGTGGGAACTCTGATGTTTCTAGAATTATATATATATATATATATAATATATATAATATATATATATAGGATATATATTAGAAATATAATAGATATGTTGTGTGTTGTGTGTGTGTGTGTGTGTGTGTGTTGTGTGTGTGGTTGTTATAGTTTTAGTTTAGTTACTTATTCGTACTTTTGTTCTAACACCTCATACACAAAATCATACATATCTCAATTACATACATGACCATGACCATGAAATACACACACATTCTCACCCTCACACATTGGACCGGAAACCTTGACACCACACCAACACTGCACAATACAGCAGAATTCAAAAAGAGCTACTGCCTGATATAGAAGCCTGTTTGTCAGCTATTGTCCCTTGTTTTATTATTCGTACTGTGCCAGATGAGTATAGTTAAAAAAAAGGGTTTCCTAGATGAAATCATTCCTTGACGAAGTATTGAAATTCTAAGGTAGCGGGAGCTATATAAGCCATTCCAACAAGAGGGAGAGGGAAACACATGATCTTCTGGCAATGACATTAACCACTCTGAAAGTACTTTCTATCTGCCACTGTGCAATTGGCAAACTTAACAGAGGTGCAGTAGTATTAAAATGCTCTCTGATGGGCATACGGTAGAAGGTCACCAGCATTTTTTCATTTCAGTTGTTGTTGTATCTTGAAAGTTTCTATAGTATATAATGGTACTGGTGGCCCTTTTGACCAGGGCTGTACTGGGGCACCCCAGGTCAGGTCTCTTTTAGGCTATAACCCATGGAAACTTAAAACATTTGGGTATGCCACTGGCTCCACCAGTCTCCATTGGATAAGCATATGTTGAATCTGTTCCTTCTAATAATCCACTATAAGCCCCTTGGTCTTCATTGTGTTGAGTACCAAGTTATTGTCTCCACACCGAAAGCGACCGGTCCACCTCATCTCAGCAGCAAGAGCTCCATTCCCCCCCAAAATAAGTTCCACCACTGTTGTCATCAATCTGCAAATTAGCAAAAGTTACTCAGCGTGAAGGGAATGCAGATCATGCAACATACAAGAATATAGAGTCAGGGACTCAACACGCAACGCCTGCTGTGGTGTACAATGGATAAGAATAAGGGTACTTGAAGAGGTATGATTAACCTATCTGACCCTCTGTGAGACAGCCAAAACAAGAAATCTCATAACAAAGGCAGATTTGAATTAAAAGCTAAGTGTCCAGAAGTTTAAGCGCTAGTTTAGTGAAAGTAATATGTGTAGTAATGCAGAACTAAAAAATCCACAAAAAGCATACCTCACGTACCCCCCCCCCGTTTGAAATAAATCAGAGCAATGTTAAGAGTGATGGCTATAGCGTCCTCTGTAGATCTATTTAGCAAAAGAGATTAGTGGAACTCAGATGGATAACTGATTGGACTTGCTGGAAATTGACTCTGAGCATAACAGATTTGTCATTCAATGGCAAGATTCAGTTTAAATTATAAACAACCATACATATTTCAGGAACATATTTTATTTCACTAGATCTACTGTACTCTTCAGCTAAGTCAACAACTGTCTTTCCATTAGCCGAAAAGTCCTTTTTTTGGGATCCAAGACACAGCACATATGTGATTGTGAGCACCTAAAGGAAAAGTAGGTTATAAATCTACCAGAGAAAAATTGGGGACTTTTAAAAAAAGAATGCTTAAGGCTACACTTCAGAGAGGATAGAAATCCTTGTGGAATTTTATTTATTTCTTCTCTTTGGCTATCATAGAACTTTGGATGTTGTTCATGGAGCAATCCAAAGGTTAATAGTTCACATAAACTATATTTTCTTACAGAAAATTCCTGATGATTCAGATATGCTTTTTTGGTACTGTCCAATGCATATTCATTATAATTCCATCTTTAACATGAAGCATGTTGGTATTACGCCCAAAGATTAGGAATCTTATTTTCAGGGAGTGGCTTACTTGAAAGATCTCTTTGTGCTGATGGCTATTAAACAACTTATTTAATGAAGCTTTGTTTTTGAATTTATAGTTGCTTGGTATAAAATGGGAAGGAAATGTAATGACAACACTGCAGCTTGGCATGGTTGATGAAATGGAAACACTGATTTTCTGCTTTGAATATAACACAGTTCACAAATGAAATATTGTCTTCTTGCATATTACAACTTGGCATCCATGAGGGTGCTGGACTTCCATCATCTTCAACTGACATGGCCTATTATGAGAAGATTAGACCTTCATTAGGTTAGAGACGGTGAATGTACTTTCTTGAGAAGAAGAGACAATTAGATTTAA
The DNA here is from genome assembly GCA_004320025.1 of Laticauda laticaudata. Classification (NCBI taxonomy): domain Eukaryota; kingdom Metazoa; phylum Chordata; class Lepidosauria; order Squamata; family Elapidae; genus Laticauda; species Laticauda laticaudata. The sequence continues at coordinate 31,036 of BHFT01009394.1, forward strand.
TGATGATTAAACAGACAACTTTGTAAGATTGTTAACTTCTAATTTTAGTTTTAGTTAGAAATGTATTACGAAGATGCAAGAGACAAAAACAGCATTTTTTCTGAGGAGAGAACACTGATTATCTCTTGAGTTACCAAGGAGAACACTACATGTATTTCAAAATGTTTTCTATTTTAAGGATTGTTCCTTGTAGTAGTCTGACAGGATATATTTAGCAGCTGCAGAAGTTTTTCTTTTTCACTCCTCCTACGTGGGAAAGTTCATACTATTTTATTTTATGCTAGTATGGCTTTAAATCACAGTATAAATTAACAAATTTCATGACAAGATGGCATCCCTCCTTATTTATGGTGTTTTGATGGAAGATAAGTAACAGAATCTCTCATATATGAGAAGTAAAGGAGAGCCTGCTGTTTTAATTTTGTTCCCAGTGGTAGGCTGAACTTTGTTCTTTCAGTTCCAACCTTGATGATTGGTTTGATTATAATATAGGAATTCAATCCTTTGCTTAGGAGTTGTAGCCCTTAATGGCATCTCTAGAAAGGGGAAATGTTTCCTGAAAGAATGGAGAGTAAATAAATTTATTAATACAAAGTTGTGATTTATATACAAATAAATATATAAAGTTGTGGTTTATATACAAATACACCACCTACAGATGGTGGCAACTCTGAAGGTTTTTCTTGTCTTTAAATACTGTCACTTAATGGATTATTCAAAATAATTTCATTTAAATGTATCAGATATAAAAAAAATTCACTGCTTCTAAACATTTAAAAATCCAAATGCAGAAAATGTACACATGCTTAATAAAGAATACAATAAATGGTCATGCTTTATTAAGTTTACAATATTATCATTGTTTCCTAGCAGTTGAACAAAATATATGTAATATTGTGGTAATTAATGGGCCTCAAGAATTTTAGGTTAGAACTAGAACTAAATAAGAACATTACTGTGACAGGCCAATAAACTGAGAAATATATTTTCTCAGAGAAATGATCTTTTTCTCCTTGCTATGTCCTCAGTGACATAATATCTTGTCCTTCTGCTTATATTTTTAAAATGCTGCTTGCTATTGTGGTGGACAAATTATTGTCTTGAAAATCTGATTTTATTATCTTAGTAATGCATATAGGTATGTGCATTTAAAGAATAAAATCAGAATATTAGTTATTCCACTTAAAAACCACTTTCCAAATTTCTCCATCATGATCAGAGTATCTGATATATTTGACTGTCAGTGTAGCTGTATGCTGAGTTTAAAATAATTCTGACTCCTGTTTTTGAAGTTTCTTTTTGTTTTTTTTTAAACTTGCATTCCTTCATCACTTTTCTGACTGCCAGTTTTAGAAGTTATTGATTCACAGAAAATTCTCATTGAGCCTGGAATTTTTCATTAACTACACATTATGGTTTTCATTAAAGTTTCTTTCAATTGAAGATAGAAGGCAATATTTGAGCTTCAGGAAAGTGTGATGTTAATTCATAAAAATATGTTGTCAAATCTTAAAAATACAGGCTTTGAAATTAAAAAACAAACTAGACATTCTGGGATAAATTTTACAGTATAACTTTTTTAAAGCACTAAAATATTTTTAATTCTAGTTATTCATAATTGATGCTTGATAAATTCTACATACTTTAGTTGTTATATATTACGATATTATAAAAAGATAAATTCTCCAAACATATTTGGAAACTTGCAGATTGCTTGCAAAGTTTAGTAAATTGGCTTAAACAAAATAATATATTTTTTTTTCATGATTGATCTGTTAACATGAATACATATAATAGTTAAATGTAAGGAAAGAACTTGGATAATGAGGGGCTTTCTCATTTATTTCTATTCTTGTTTAATTATTTTAATCACAATAAACGGCACCTTATTTATAGAATGTTTTGGGTAAGACTGCTTCATAGTAGAGAATCATAGTGACTAAAGCAATAAGCAAATTGATATTGAACTGAAGATAAATGGTAAAGCTTAGAATTTCGCAGTAAGGTATACACTTCTGGATATTAAATTACTTACATAGTTGCATAGTTGGCTATATTTTTGAATATGAATCTTATAACTGGGAATGAAAAACTGCCCAAGATTTATGACAGCCATCCTTCAATTTGGTCTTTCCCAAATTGTTTTGAAACATGGGAATTACCCACTAATATAGGGGTTTCCAACCTTGGCAACTTCAAGACTTGTGGACTTCAACTTCCAGAGTTCCTCAACCAGCATAGCTGGCTGAGGAACTCTGGGAGTTGAAGTCCACATAGTCTTAAAGTTGCCAAGGTTGGAGACCCCTGCACTAATATATCTGCAAGACTAAAATAAAGAAAGGTGTTAATGAGAATGGGCTTATGAGGTAGACTAGAGATATCTAACAATTTCTTTTTCTTGGTTTATCTTTCAGGTCTACGCACAATGAACTAGAAAAGAATCGGTAAGTCATTAATGAACAGACTTCGTGAACTACAAGCCTCATTAATATTTTAATTGTTAAAACATCTAAACCGTCCTCTGATAATTTCAGGATGCTCAATCTAGTTTTACTAGATAGATTGGGCTGTGTTTATCAATATCCACAAATGGGCAGATGAAAATTGTTGTCCCAAATATCTCCAAGTAAGTTATTGGAAAATATTGTTTTATAAGTTTTGGTAGCCTGGAAATGCCACATCACACTACAGGATCGTTTAAAATACAGATCTTAAAATGTTGAACTGGTGTCCATTCTCCTTAAAATGCAAAGAAGTGACCTATTTTTACAGCTAATCTGTATTCAGAGGAAATGCTGTTTCTCCTTGTGCAAGCTGAAATCTGATTGAGTCAGTGTCCATACAGAAGGTTGCTAGGGTATCAGATTTCCAAATACTGGTACAGATTAGCTAAAGAGCTTGTATGTTTGTTTTTGTCTTGCATTCTATTCTATTCTATTCTATTCTCTCTCTCAGACCTGTCATAAATCTTTCTACACTACACTACAAAAAGTTTTCATTGACCAATGGACTCTAGTTTCCTGCTGTTCCTTGTTTTGAGGAACAGTCTTCTGGTAACATGCTTTAGGACATAGTCTAATCACCCTTGAGCCACACTATCATAACACCTGCATTTTTGTTGTTTCACTAATTCTACCCTATGACTCATCACCTTTGCAACAGAATGGAAATACTATTGGGAGAGCAGGAAGTTAGTTCACACACATATTAGGTTAAAGCTTTGCTTTCATTGTATCAATATCCTACTGTATTTATACATTTATCTTCAAGACTGGAGAGGAGACAAGTAGGTTGAATCAATAGTCTCAGACTCATTACTGATTCTATGGAAAAGGAAATATGTTTCATAGAAGAACAGATTATTTGGAATTTATTTAGAAGAATTCAGGATTACCTTGATTTAGCATGGCAGATAAAGCCAGACTGGAACAGGAGAAGTTATATACCTACATTCAGTCAAAAGGCCAGAATCCCTGCAGTGTTTTGTAGCTCTAGCTTGTTTTGTTTGTTACTGATTTGCTGTTTGACAAAAAGTGTACTTTGTATATTTCCTGCATATGTTTACTTCCTTTTTTCAGCTCTGTGGGCTGGGTGAGCTGTTCTTTTATCTCAGCCTTAAGATTTTTATTGTTTTAAATGTAGTGTCTATATAATGTCCAGGGAAAAAAGCGAATTAAGTCTAGTGTGATTTTTAGGAAAACGGAATTTTGGGGAAAATTGAGGTAGTTTTGAAATGCAAAAAAGGCAAAGTTCTGTTAAGGGTAGGTAGAAAAGAGAGAGAAAGGAAATTATGGATCAATAATTATTGATGACAAAAATTGGGTGTTGGATAGAGAGTAAAATTGGTGCTAATGATCACCAGTGTGTTAAAAAAATAACTAGATTTGAGTGAATACTTCCATATTTGCACACTGATATCATGTGAAGAAATTCAGGAAATTGAATTTTTTTTTTAAATTTAAGTGGTACAAGGTGTTCATAATAGACGTTAGGAAAATACCAGTAGGTAAGATTAGCAAAATGATCTTTAGCAAATGACCTAAAATGGCCTTCTCCAACCTAGTGCCCCGTTGATGTGTTGAACTTCACCATATTCATCTATCAACATTCCCATAAGCTAAATTGTAGGTAGAATGCATATTGTAGGTACAATTCCTATCATGGGGAAATTATTACATTATAAAACAGCATGTGTGAAAAAGGAAAGTGGCAGAAATAGACTATGTGGAGTGCAAGGTTTGTAGTGTAATGAAGACCTTAATATTGGTGAAGCTTCCATTCTAGCAGCTATCAAGATTAACATGATACTATTCTGTGTTTTAACTATTGACTAGAGATGGGAAAAACATTTAAAATCAACACTGATCTCTTTTTTTAGAGGAGCATCAGTTTTGGTTTTGGCTATACTTCCTCCATGTTCCTCAATCAGTAGATGATTTGAACACTTCTAAACTGTAGCTTGTTGTAACTATTGAACAAAGCAAAATGGTCTGTTTTTCATAATGTTAAAAAATCAAAATGAAAGTTATATTATTTTTCCTGCTCTGATAGTATTTTTGAATATAGTGCCAAGATCCTCACTACAAAACATTTTCGGCACACCAGGACTAAAGTGTAATAAAATTAAATACAGATAATACGATTACTCCCAAATCAATTTATAATTATTTCCCTTTTTCATATCAAAATTTAGAATTTGGTATCAACATTTGAGGTTTTTCTAGGAACCATACTATTTGGAGTGTCTGATTATGTAGCTCTTCCATAGATATCATTTACAAAGTTCAAACTAAATCACCCATATTATGGTTTAGCTCACTGGTAAACTCAGACTGACTGGTCCATGCATCATACTAAGGTTTCATAGTTTGTTGAGTAAATTATAATGCTGGGTTCCTAATTAGCTTCAAAATAAATCACATAATATTATGGTGTAGGCTGATGAGTCAATTAGCTTGTACAATGTATGTGGTGGAGCAAGAACAAGTGGAATGTTTTTCTTTGGTGTGGCCCCATTTCTTTTTGAATACTGCAACCATGTAAAAAGGGATGACCTTTTTCTCGATCTTTCCAAGCCCTAAGTTGTTTCCTAACAAATAGTTTATTTGTTTTTTTGTGTTTTTTATTTTTATTTTTTTGTTTATTTGTGTTTTTGTTCTGTCCCCTTTCCCTTCTTTTTTATGGAAATTTGTACCTATTTTTCAGGGAATTCTAATCTGGAATTTCAGCTTCCTAATAATTTATTATTGATTGTAACTTGTCAAAATTGAGTTCAAATGTCCACTCTAAAATTCAGAACGATCTTTCATCATCTCACATTTTATTTTGGTTGAATTTTTGCTTCTTCATGATCAATTTACCCAAAGCTTTCAAAATGATATCAACGCATTTGCTGCATACTGCCCATTTTAATCATAAGAGGATTGGCAAAAATGATAAATTTACTAATGCCTAAACTTAGAGCAAAGTTTACTCCATATTTTCTCAACCCATCAAACCTTTTAATTCCAAGAATTTTCACATGTCTATATATGTGATGGAGCGAGATCAGTTACTTAGCTAGAAATTTTGGGAGTGGAATCTGGTGGAAGTTGGTGGAAATAATTTTGCTACTTCTAAAAAAGCTTTATTGTTATATATTAAATATTTCAGAGAATATTACAGAATGTTACAGAAACAGGCAAAGAATCAGCACTTGGGCATAATTCTTCTGACACTTGTTCCAGTGGAATGAGGCATATAAGCAGTGATGTATTGAGAGGAAGGTGGCAGGGATTTTTCCTTTTTTTCTGGGCCCATTCGCTATCCATTTCTGAAATTAACATTTTATAGATATTTCACTTACAAGCCAAATCATTAACATAGCTTCTTGAGAATCTATTGGTACCTATTTACAGGTTTTCATTTAGTGACCATTCAAAGTTACAATAGCGCTGAAAAAGGTGACTTATGATTGTTTTTCATAATTATGGCCATTGCCGCATTACAAGAGTCACATGATCAAAGATGCTTGGTAATTGTCACATATTTATGATGGTTGCAGTGTCATGTGACCACCTTTTGCAAACTTCTGACAAAGTGACCAGAGAAGCCAGATCACTTACAATCGTGTTACTAATTTAATAACTGCTGTGATTCACAATAACTGTGATAAGAAAGGTCGTAAAATGGGGGAAAATTCACTTAAATGTCTCACTTAGTAACCAAAATTTTGGGCTCAATTGTGGTCTTAAGTTGAGGACTGACTATCTGTAATTACTGGAGGAATCTATCTCTGGACTCTTGAGAAAACAAAATAATTCTTTCATCAGGTTTTCATTACTTTCTATCTGTAGCATCTTTATGTTTGCCACTGTATCCAAATGAAAAAAAAAATGCACCTAATGGCATTTTGCAGACAATTGTTCGTTCGAGATTTTTTTTGTGAGGAGATGGGAAATAGAACTGGAAATGACTTTTTTTTAGAGGCTCATTGTTATCTCTATTATTGACATATCTGTAATTTTCCAATTGTCCATTCGAATATTAGGAATCTATTCAATCTGCCCCTCCCCTTATCTGTAAGTAGTTACTTGTCTGATTCGATATTTGAATTATATTTTAATTCTTAGATCAAAAGGATGCAGTTTTTAAAATAGGGAACTCAGATACAGTCTTTTTTAGATTTATAATCTTTAGATTTATAAGACTGGAATATCTCTAGACCTGAGCCTTCTTCTTCACTTTCTCAACTCTTCATTGCAGTGTACAACCCAGACAATTCATTTCTGTTCTGTGTTTATTTTGAGAAACTCACTGTACCTTTTCTTCCTCCATGGTCAAACCTTGAGTTTCTGTGTACTTTTTCTTCCAAGCGTGGCTTTTCTCCCCTCATTCGTGCAAATATAGCATAGTGCTAATTAAGATCATATATATATATATATATATTGCAGCTACTTAATAGATATTTTCATATATTTTAGACAAGAAGTCCATATGTATAATATGCCATATTTATTATACCAAGGCTGAATTAAAAATCATATTTATATCAGATTCTTATATTAAATTCATACTGAAGGGGTAGACATAGTTTAAGTAAACCATTAACATTTCACAAATAAAATTATTACAATTTAAAAACATATATTCCCTATAGTCCTTTTTCATGTGATTAAAACCTGTTTACCAATGCCTTGCAATTTCGTCATTTGCTTAACCATATGGTTGCCTTATTAAATTAAGGAAAACAGTCGTCATGCTTGACATTATTCAGAGTTTGCAGCTATCTTCTGTCCTACAAACTCAGTGTCTATATTTGTCTATATTATTGCTTGGTATTTGTAATTGTCCAGTCTTGTCTGTTCCCTATTGAAGAGGTAGGTTTTCCCAACTCCTCCTGTTAGTTAGCTGCTCTTACTAATGACATGGTTTTTTTCTGTTTGTTGTTCTTTTTGCTTCTAGTTTTTCTGTTCACATGCTAATTCCTCTTTAGAAATCTGCACTCATTGGGAGGGGTACACTTAAAGTGTATATATACTCAGTTTAATAAACTGAAACTGGACTTATATCATCCTTGAAGCTTAAAGAGAAAGTTATATTTTGCATGACTGGAAAATTTAAATTGTAGATTGAATTTAAAGACAGCTACATTCTGTACTACTTACATTTCATGCACTCTTTCCTTCTGAATATTTTAAGTCAAACTATTAGAATAGTTCCTTACAACTCCTAAGATGATGATGATGATGTTGATACCCACAGAATCAGCTCATAGCTTGTCATGAAAAATAATATTCTTATAATATATAGGAAATAAAAAAATAAAATAATAGTCATTCTTTTTGTAAATAATTTCATCTTTGAAAACAAGATGCTGTTGTTAATATTGATCTTTTAAAACCTATATGATCAAGGCTGTCCTTGAGGCCTTGATCAGAAAATCTTTACATTTTGATTATGAACAGCCATGATGGAATAGTACCAATAACCTCTTCTGAGCATTTTAACAATGACTAGCCTCTAAGAAACCCATGAGCAAGATATGTGTAAAAGTATGCAGTTCCCCAGCAATAGGTCTAAAAGGAATATCCTTGAAGTATAATAGGAATACCGCGGAACCATTTTTCATGCTGCTATAACTTATTCCAAGAATATCACTAACTATAAAGGGCATTATTTCAAAAACATTATTTTATGATAAAGAGCTGCTAAATTTGCCTTACTTACATCCTTGTAGGCCTTCAAATATATAATATATTACAATGATTTAGTGGGGAAAAATCCATGTTCTATGAGTGTTTTTAAATAATACCAAACCAAATTATTATATTGAGCTCCACTAACTATTAGTGGAGTTAGTTATAATATGAATATTATAAATATTCATAAACCTAATCTTTATAAATGTGTGTCTCTATGAAGAGCAGTACAAGAGAAAAGAAATATTCTTCATTTGTTCAACTAATGTGTGCATATGTTGATATGGTCATTATTCGATAAAGCATTGCCAGTAGTTGACATAATACTAAAATATAGTTTAACATAGCTGGAACAGACTATAGAAATAACCATTTATATTTCTCTAGCATGACCATAACATTGAAAGAACTGCTCTTTGAATAATTAAAGTGAGTGGCATTTTTTACCCAAGATTTATGTGACTGCTTAGATTAGAAGACTGTTCCCAATTGTCTACATGCTTACAGAGCAACTATTTTTAATGTTTTGCAGAGTCCTATTAATTTAAAAATAATTAGCATTATATTTGAATCTTGTTCTATGATAAATCATCTATGATTAAGAGAAACAAACTAGTTTTTGAAACATGTTTTGAAATTGCCTACGGTCTTCTAGTACATGCTTAAGGTACCATTTAGACTGACATGAATTCTCCTATGTTAGAGGGAAAATAGCATTTGTGTCAGAACAAGTTATCAACAGTTTTTTTTTAAATGCTATCCAATTAATTGAGACATATTTAATAAAATAATACATGAATTGTTTTCATCCAGGTATTTATTAGTCAGTCAATGACCAAAATCATGGAAGTAGAGTTTCCAAAATCATTGAAATTGATTATTTACTGTAGCATTGTTAATATTAGCATTTTACCAAAGATTGAGCAACATAATGACATGGCTATTTTAATCTTCTGTGCAATGCGACAACTCTTTCACATTCTACTAACTCTTCTTCAGCTTAAAAGTATAAACTTTATTTGAGACATAAGTTTTAATGCTTTGAAGAAAAAAAATTCTCATGTTTTTTTAATTGCTGTTGTACCATTCATTCACAATTAGATAATTTGAATAACTTTCTACCTCAGTTCCTTTTTTATGATTTTATCATAAAAAAACCAATATTTATTTGAATCAAGCTAAATATGATAGTTTCCATCTCTAAAACTGAAGCTTTCCTAATGAGGTTCGAAATTCATTTTTAAAGAAATTGAATAAAAATATTTAAGGATATGGGAATAATGTGTTTATAGAAAGATAGGATATTAATCAGATTGTGATGGTGATATAATATAGACAAACGCACACAAATAACAGGGCAATTTATTTCTTGAATTAGTATAGCTTTTATTGAACGCTATGTGTTTTTTTAAAAAAATAATCTGGTGAAAAAGTTAGATCTCCAGAATTCACTTCATCTCCCTCTTTGTGTTTAGAATATATTATCATCCATTGTTTAAATAATTCATGTTTTTTTCTGACAGATAGAGTTTTAGGTTGTCTTCAGTTAAATATCTATGTTTCAGCCAACTTATTTTTCTGCCTAAACTCAGATTGTGAAAATTTAGTCATAGAGTTAATATATCTAGATTGATCAAATAATTATTTTGGATAAAATATAATGTCCCAGGATTAGATTTTCTTCTCAGCTCTTGTTCTCTGTCTCTCTGTTCCAACTCTCCAGAGAAAATTTGAAAGATGTAGAATGCAAAGGACTATGTAAAAAGTTTAACATGTCATTATGAAATACCCTGTTTCTCCAACAATACGGCCTCACCCAATAGGAAGCCCCAGCATGTTTTATAGGCATGAAATGAAATTAAGCCCCTCCCCCCAAATTAAGGCCTATATTANAAATGAAATTAAGCCCCTCCCCCCAAATTAAGGCCTATATTAAAACATGTGAAATGGGGGGGAATGGTGTGGGGGGGCTTGTCCTTAGGAAGCACTCTTGTTGCACATCCGGATATGGTGCTGCCTGTGTTGACCCCGATATGAAGTGCCCCACCAACACCAAGGTCAACATCCAAGCCGTTGCCACCTGCCCACCCGAAGATGCAAGAGGGGGGAATTAAGTCACCCCCGAAAAGATGACCTAGCCATTTTTTTGGGGCTCAAAAAAAAATAAGACCCAGCCTTGTTATATGAGAAACATGGTAATTTTATAATGCTGTATTTTTTTTTAAAAAAAAGAACGGAGATTGAAATGTAATCTCCCAAGATAAGGTGCATTTATAACCATTGTATTCACCATGAAGAATCTGTGCATGTTTAATGATGTTTGAAATAAATTTTGTAATTGCTTTGCATCTACTTAAAACTTGTATATTCTCTTAAAGCATGTATTAGTGTGCATGTTCTTGCATTCAAATGTAATCTTGAAAATGTTGACAATGCATTTTTTATTCTTTTTCCTCTCAAGTTGAATTTTGTCATTGCCCATGGCAAGGTAAAGAGTGCAGTGAGCCGGCTATTTGGTAACAGGGAATTATAGATTAATAGTAAGGCCTTAATATTCAGGGGAGTTTTACTTTCATACTGCAGAAGTTCAGTGCCTCCAAGCAATATGAATATATTCTCCCATTCAGAAAATTTCAGGTTAACTTATTTGTAACTTTAAGGAGGCTACATTCTGCACTTGTATTTGATTATTTTAACACAGTCAAGTGATGCTGAATATAAGCCTTATTGTTAGGACATCTGTAAATTAACCATATTCTGTCATCAGAATGATGGGGCTAATAGGAAAGATTAGCACTTTTCCTGGTGAAAAGGCAGAACGAGAAAGAACATCATTCTGATCCCTTGGAGAAACTCCCTTCTGTCTTTGACTTTTTCTTATCCAGACATTCAGTGGTTTCAAGTTAATTCCAGCTTCCAAAAGTGAATTATAAAAACAAAAGAGAAGAAAAAAATAAAGGAAAGAAAAACCTTGGCATTTTTCTGGAACTTTCTATCCATGAGAGATTGTCAGGTCTTTCTCATGGACAAATTTACGTCCTACCCCCAAAGTTCTTGATTGCCATCAGTGAGACGTCATGGATTTTACAGGTAGCAAATGAGTCTTAAAGGCAGCCTTTTGTTGCTAACTGCAGTAGCTTTTGATAAAGACAGGATACGGGATTTAAAAAAAAATCCTTACATTATTCCTACCAAGTTTTAGTCTCAACTTATCTGGAGAGCCTTAGATTGAGAAAAGCTTGTCTTTCTCCTTTTAGCCAGGAGCCAATACTTACTAAGGTTCTTAGCTTGGAGATCCTACACAATGTAACTGATTTCTTTTATGAAATTCTGTAAAAGTGACAAAAATTTTGCCCAAATAGGATTTGTGGTTGCATTAAATTTCCTTTGTTGAATGTAACACTGCATAATATAAAATATTTGTATGGATGTTTGTTTGTTTTATAAGCTCATATTGGTTGATTGACATCCGTGAGGCTATGTTCCAGACTGCTCTTGATACTTTTGGCAGAAAACAAAGGAAACAAGAAGACTGGTTT
>BHFT01009397.1:0-32728 GCA_004320025.1 Laticauda laticaudata
AGAAGCCTGATGATGGCAGATGAGATTCTGCCGAAACATTGCTACAACTTTAAAAGCACAACTGCAATGACGTGGGATAATACCCGAAGCAAGCTGAACAGCACACACATATTTATTTATATGTTTTCTGAGGTTTTCGTGGGTATTTGTATGTGGATCTTTGGTTATTTGGGTTTTCTCCCGTGTAAAATTCTTCCAATTTTACACAGGAGAAAACCCGAATAACCAAAGATCCACATATATTCCCACAGTCATTCAGCAGTACTTTTATTTGCATTTTGCATCTTTGTATTTTGTGATTTTTGTCAAGTTCTTTGTCTTCTTTTCTACAGTCTCCAGGTACTACAAAAGTACTACAGGCTTGTATGTTTTCCTGATTGACAATTGACAATTGTTAAGTCTGAGGTGTTACATGGCTGGTGCTTGTCTGTTTGCATTTTAAAGTCCAAGAGCACTTTAACATCTTGATTTTCGATCACTCTGTCTATTTTGCAAGCAAATGATATTTCTTGCACATGTTACAATGCTTGACTGACTACGGTTTATAGTCAGTCTGTGTTGTCTACTAACAGCAACTAATGCTGCAACAGCAACTAATGCTGTTTCTTCAGTTCCTAGAGGCATTTGCTATCTGTTACTGTTTTCTCAATTCTGGCTTTGTATGCATTTGTTCTTAAGGCTTGGTGTTATGCAGCTGGAATTAACCCTTCTGTCTCTTTCTTCAACTTTCTTGCTCTTCTCCATTCCTAAGTCTTGTTACCCGCTTTGCCTGCTAGATTTTTTTTAATGTATTGGCCATGAAATATTTAGCCTCGCCTTGTCTCTTTTCTGTTCTTCATTTGCTTTTTTTTGATCTCTCAAGTACTCAGGAAATTTTCATAATGTACCAGCTTCAGTGGATTTTAGATATTCTTCATATGCCACGCTTTTCTTCTTCAGTTGCCTGGAATACTTGCAACATTCCACATTAATCTATTTTCTTTGATAAGTAGAGTCTGTCAACATCACTGTGTGGATGAAGGGCATGATTCATTGTTATAATTTTTTCAGTCTTTTTATCCAGCTTAGTTCTCCAAAAGTGTGTCTAATGACTGAAATTAGCCAAGTGTTAATTGCCTTGATGGTATTTCTTCCACTGAGTTAGACTTTAAACTCTTCCTCACTCTCATGATGTGTTCACTTCTAACCTTTTTCTTGATTCCAGTGTGCTTGGTGCTGTCAGCTTGAAGGATACCCAAGTATTTGTAGTGACTGTCTTCATTCAGATGCTTTATATTATTTCCATGGAACATCTTGCTTCTTTCAGTTTTTATTATCAAGTAGGTTTTACCAAATGTTAACCAGTCTTCAATTTCACTTCCTTAAAGTATGTTGTGAAACTGCTTGGCAACAAGTATGTGTAGACTAGTCAGTTGTTTATATAAAAAAACCAGGTGGTCATCTTCACCTAGTGGACCAATTCTTGATTTTCCTTGCCCCTTTCTTTGACATTTCTGCCCTTATTTCAAATGATTTCATTTCAGCTTCTTTTCTATTCTTATTTATCTCCTTTTTTCCAAGCTGCATTTTTGTATTTCTTTGTGTTGCCCCTAGCTATACCCAGAACTGCACAGTGTCTTCTTTATCAGGCGCTGACTGTTTTATTGCCATCCCTTCATTAATGGACTGGTAGAAACATTTCCGATTTAACTGAAATTGGAGATTCTGCCTATAATGTCCAATTCAGTAATTGTATTTGCTGATCTTCCTGGCTATAGCTGTCATTGGCTGCTTTATTATTTCCAGTGCTTTTTTGATCTTCCTGGTTTCTAGGTGATACATCTTGATCAGTTATTATTTGATCTTTTCCTTCAACTTCTCTTCCCCCCCCCCCATCTTTTCTAGCTTGTTTGCATCTAATTTTAGCAAAGGTAAAGGTAAAAGTCATATCTGACTTTAGGGGGCAGTGCTTATCTCCCTTTCTTAGCCAAGCAAGCCAGGATTGTTTGAAGATGCTTTCCTGGTCATGTGGCCAGCATGACTGTATGGCAAGGTACACAGAACGCTTTTACAATGTGGTACCTATTTATTTATTTGTATTTGCATGCTTTCTAACAACTAGATTGGCAGAAGCTAGGGCAAGAACACTGATCTTATTTCTAACCTGAGCTTTCAATTTGGTAGTGACTGCTTGGCTTTGTTATTTATTGATTTTGCATCCAAGATATTCAGTTATAACTGTAGCTGTGCCGCATATCAGCTGGTTTGTTTCCTGCAATGATTTAGTGCTTATATTTGATATTGCAGTTTTGGCACCTTTTAATACTTGTGCTATTTGTTCCTTTGGAACAAGTTTCAATGCAAGCAATCTTTTTGTGTTGTTCTAAATGCTCAGTTTTTAGTTAGAGGGCTTTTTCTTTCTGAGGAGAAGGCAGAGGAGAAGGTACCATGTTTGGGAATGAAAATGATTCAAAATTTATACTGGTTTTTTTCCTGTTGTGAACTCCCCCTAGTTTGCCTTTATAGTCTGAATTACTTCTGGCAAGGCTTTGGTTTCTTTGCCCTGGGTAGACCTTTGCAGTTCTTCCAATTCTGATGCTGTGAGTACTTTATTTTATATTAAAGAATGACATTGGTCTACAAGTCCTATAGCCAATTTGTCATCAGATGTCCAGGAACTCTAACATCTAGCATAATCCCTGTTGACCCAGGTGATGACTATTGTAGCATGGGTTTCTGTAAATTACATTTCATTATATTGTTTAGGAAAGAAACACTCTCTTCATCTGGCTCCTCTGATGAGACCTGTCCAATATCATTGAACAACGGCCATAGCTCTCATCTTCTTCAGAGCACACAAATCCCACAACCATGTCAAGATAGTGCCTCACTGGGGGGGTTATTATTATGGTTGGTCACAAGATGTTTAGGCTGGATATGGCATTTTTCTTAATCTATTGAATCCTTCCCATAGACCTGGGAGAAGCAGATGCTCTTGTTTGATGGTGTTAAAGGTCTCAGTCACAGGATGTAAGCTGTTCCAAGTAATATTATTATTAGAAATAGTAATAGTTGATGATCATGATTTGCAACATCTAATTTAAAAATAAGGGGTGAGATGAAAATATAGGATTAATATCTTTGTTTTGTTTAAAAATCATGCTGTGGTTACAGAAAAGCAATTCTTCTGCAAATCCAGAAGGATAATAATTTGGGCTAAGGTTGCATTGTCTAATAAATAGCCCATGGATCTGAATAAATGCTTATCCAGATGCTCTTTTAATATTAACAGAGCTGAACAGTCAAATGAGGCTACCTTCGTCAGGCATATGTCATGCTGAGTTCAACAAGACTTTCTTGTGTTCCTGGAATTTCAATTTTGGATTGTTCTCTTTTTATTCAGAATAAACACCATTAATCACAGCAGAAATTAATTCTTGCATACATTATGTCCATCACTCTTAAGTCAAAAAGTATGAGGTACCTTTTCACTGTACGGAGCAAAGTGGAGCGAGCCTCATTGTGAAAAGTGATAATAATGCTTGTGGCCGGCAGATCTGCAGTATAGTGAACAGATGCACATCTGTAACAAATGAGAAAGAGTTTCATCAAACAAAGCCCCTGCCTCCATTTCTGGAAAACTAACTAAAAACAAAGAAAATCCCAATCTGGTAAAAGCTCACCAATCCTGATATATGTATTTAGCATCCAACTGAATTTTGTTATCCTGCCAACACATTTCTCATACAACATCTTTTATACGATTGCAATATGTCAAATGCTGGCAGTGCTGACAACAAGGTTTACCACACATTGGATTGTAACTGCCAGGAACACTTGTTAGCAAGCCTGTGGTTTCAATGCCATCAAGACACAAGATGGCACCTACTTATACTTTTGCTGCATAATTGATGCAGAGTTGGGAAGAAAGAAACAGATGTAAATCCAGGAGGGTTTAAATCAGCAGGTGATCTTAATTCTTCCACAAACCTAGCAGCAGATGATGAGGTGATGTGGCATGTAGTTACATGGCTCAGCAGCAGCTGGGGAGAGTGGAGCTCATGTCCTTAGTAGCAAGACGTATGGAGCAGTTAAGCTGACATTATCTAAATCATATGCACTCACATAGACTGTTATTAATCATCTCTACCTGAGGAGAGAGTTGACTTATATTATTGACTTCTGATATTTTGCCAATAACTATGGATTCTTCCTCTTTTTGGTTTCAAGGGTTAGTGTTAGGGTATATGGAAAAATGACAGCTGCACTGATAATCAATACCTTCATGGCTCAGAAGAACTTTCTAATTATTGGTCAATCAACAATATTCTATTTCTTAATAACATGATTGAGAATCTGGTAGTTTCACACTTCTAGATATGTCTCAATGAAAATTATTTATCATTACATTGCAATGTGCATTTCACTATTTAGAATTGTTTTGGAAATTGAAGTCATTAATACAGGTAGTCCTCACTTAATGATAATTGGGGCTAGAATTTTCATCACTATGGGACATAGTCATAAAGTGCAATGTCATGTGACTGTACATCTTGGCAACAGAAATTCCAGCACACCATGTTTCAAGAAGTTTCATCAATTGCAGTTAAAAGTCATAAGCCATCATTGGGAATATATATATACAAACACACACACACACACACACACACACACACACACAAATAATAGGAACAGGAAATTGTACCACAGTAGCAGATAGAGGTAAATCCTACAGAGGCAGGAAATACATGATAGAACAATGGAGATGAATGCTAAAGAGGGATAGTGCTGCTGACACAGCAGACTTAACCCCTATGACACTCCTATTTAGTGTTGATAAGTGAAGCACCGTGTCTCTTTATGCAAGGACATCTTGTGATCACCATTTGTAACCTCTCACCAGTTTCTCCATTGACTTTGTTTGTAGGAAGTTGACAAAAAAAGTCACAAATGGCCATCGAGTGGCCATGGGACACTGCAACCATAAGTACGAGAACCAGTCATAAATATCACTTGTTCAGCACCACTGTATGTTTGAACAATCGCTGACCAAGTAGACATTACATGAGAACCAGTATATCTTGATTAAATAGAGTTAATCCACAATATCGTGCAAAGACTGCTTTAGTCACCTTAGTGGAAATTCTGTGCTGGAAAAAAGATGTGGGAAATGCCAAAGTCAGAGGGAAACAACACGAGACTGGATTGGTCTGTCACCATAACAATACACAAACTGACAAGCATGTCATAGTATACAAGCAGGACTTTCAGCATGTCATAATATACAAGCAGGAGAAAGAGATTCAGAATGGAAACTTTGAATCTGCTCTAATGGCTTGCAGCCTGCACTCTGAAGATGTTGGATTTCTTCATTGATGTCCTACACTTAGGCAAGAAAAACCAAAAGTACACGTATGAAACCAGGATCAATAGCAGTAACTGCAAGAGGGATCTTGGAATCTTAGTGGACAACCAGCTAAATATGAGCAAACAGTGTGCAGCAGCAGCCAAAGAAGCTCATGCAACCCTAAGTTGCATTGACAGAGGGATACAGTCGAGTTCAAGTGAGGTACTAATACCACTCTATAAAGCCTTAGTTAAGACCACACCTAGAGCACTGCATTCAGTTTTGTTCACCACATTATAAAAAGATGTTGAGACTCTAGAAAATGTACAGAGAAGAGCAACCAGGATGATTAGGGGACAGGACACTAAAACAAATGAAGAACAGTTACAGGAACTGGGCTTGGCTAGTCTAGTGAAGAGAAGGACTAGGAGAGACATGATAGGAGTCTTCCAATAATTGAGGGGCTGCCACAGAGAGGAAGGGGTCAAACTATTTTCTAAAGTGTCTGCTGGCCAGACAAGGAATAATGGATGGAAACTGAACAAGGAGAGATTTAACCTGGAAATAAGGAGAAACTTTCTGACAGTGAGAATAATCAACCAATGGAACAGCTTGCCCTCAGAAGTTGTGGGAGCATCATCATTTGAAACTTTCAAGAAGAGATTGGACTGCCATTTGTCAGAAATAGATGTANGTCTCCCGCTTGGGCAGGGGGTTGGACTAGATGACCTACAAGGTCCCTTCCAACTCTGATTATCTGTTATCTGTTATGGCTTTGAATACTGTTGGAAAGAAAGAAAGAAAAGCTTGGCAGGTGAAGAACCCTGTTCTGCATTGGTTTGTACTCTGCTGTGAAGGGCTGTTTCACAATTTGGGAGACCTCCTCAAGCTCCAGCCAGTGGTGGGCTGATGCCGGTTTGGACCAGTTCTAGCAACCCGGTAGTTCTGACGATTAGGTGGCCCCACTCACACACACACCCTACCTTGTCCTATATTTCCATCTTTCTGGCTCAGCTGATTCACGCGGCACAGCTGATTTCTGCACCTCAGCTGTTCTACTTACTGGGGACACCCTAGAATAGTGATGGCGAACCTTTTTGGCACCGAGTGCCCAAACCGGAACGCAGGCATGTGGGCACATGTGCACGCATGCTAGAGCACTGGAAACCGAAGACCAGCTGGCCGGTGCACATGTGTGTGCTGGCGAGCTGGTCTTTGTGCAAGCTTTGGAAACCCAAAGACCAATTGGCTGGTGTGCAGGTGCATATTGATCAGCTAGCCTTTGCATATACTGGAAACCAAAGACCAGCTGGTCTTCACACATGCCGGAGCACCAGATATCTGAAGACCAGCTGGCCTGTGTGTGTGCCCACAGAGAGGGTTCGGTGTGTCACCTCTGGCATGTGTGCCATAGGTTCGCCATCATGGCCCTAGAAAGTAAGCAGTTGAGGTTCAAATTGCTGTGTTTTGAATGCTGCGAGCACACAAAGCGCAGACTCACAGAACTGGTTGTAAAACCGGTTTCAGCCCACCACTGGCTCCAACAGGCATTGGACCATTATAGCAACTTTCAGTGGGCAATGTCTTATTGTGCTTAGGGAGATGCCAATCCTACTAGCAAGGCAAAATCTTTATTTTGACTAGAGACAAGAATTTGGAGACAAGAATTTCAAAACAGTTGTGTATAAGAAACCAGAGTGGCTTTTTTTCATTTGTACCTAACCATGGCACAAATATTTCCTGATGACCTCTTTTTTCTGCCATGCGTTCATGATTTTGCCTCAGTTTGATTTCCTAGCTCATATCTGAAGCTGCCTTAAGTTGTCCTTAGCTGTTTCATTGTAAAAATAGGGTTTCTCTTGTTCTCAATTGTTCTCAATTTCAGAACATTTCAAAATCTTAGGCATAATTACATGGCACAACCCAGTGAATTGAAAGAATTGGATTAGCACAGCTTCTATTGGCTACTCTAGGTTTGTTCAGTAATGGCCCCTCCCTTCTGATCCCTAGACACTGTTCTATATGTGGCTATTCTGTTGTAATTAGTGGGAGAGATTGGATATTTCACATCAGTATCTCCCATGTCTACAAGGTTTCAAAGCTGATCCTTGGCTCAGCAATCTGACCTGGAAAAAGGGATCAACTAAATTAACAACTAACAGGCACTGAAAGGCTGTGATATGCTGAGGGAGAGAAACATAATGCAGAAAGCAACTACAGTATATAAGCTTTTATATAGTACCCTTGATAGAGTGCTGTCCAGCCATCCTTCTTAACAGAAAGCTATACCCACCATGAAAATTGCTGTCCCCTCTATTGTTCTTTATTATTTTTGTTCTCAGTCACTACCAGCTACTTAAGCCAAAATGATCAGAAATCACAGACCTCAGAACTTCACTAGATATCATCACTGACCCAGGAAATAACATTTTAAAAATAGCTGAACTCTTAGAAGCTATGCTCTCAGAAACCTTTTGTGATTTTAAATTATTGTTAATTATGTAAAATATTTCTTAAATTTTAAATTGTGGTTCTTGCGATATCACATGACAGGCTAGAGTGCTACTAACTGCCTAGCAATGATCTACTGACTAGAACCAGTAGAGAACCATGGACTAGGAGCAGTAGATCTAGCATGCATTATTTCATACCTGGAAAACTTTTGTAGCAATTTATATTGGAAACAATTACAATCTCTCAGAGCTTTGCATTGTAAGATTTATTTCAACACAAGGAGTTCCTTATCTGAGATCCTTTTCCTTTATATACCTTGTGTTGTGTTAAAGGCCTGGTCCCACTGCACTTATGGTTGCAAAGAGGATGTAAAACGTTAAAAAAAAGCTTGCAATCCGTTGGAAAATGCTATGCATCCGTTGTGTAGCTCATTATGCATACGTGTTTCATACACTGCTATCCGTCGAGCATCGTCCACTGCGATTCATCCGTGAGCAAGATTTTGAGTGCTTTGTGTGGATGAACTTTCTGCGTGATACGATGTACTCCATGGACATATACGGGCAACAAAACGTTCTATGTCCATTATCATCCGTAAAACGTCCACTCTGATCCTCTTGCATCCTCTGGCATCCCTCAACTCACATCCGCTGGCAAGCGAAAATGGGAAGGGGAGGAAAAAAGGTATACGGAACGTCTACATAGCGTTAGTAGCACGGAAATAGAGAAAGATGCGCATGAACAGATTTGCATCCAATATTACATCACGCGGCATCCCCTTTCTTTCCTTTTAAGGCGTTCACGTGAATGTATCGTGCTTTCATCCACTATGCGTCCACTTCAAAATTCTCTCCAACCAGAACCCCTTCAGAGGTGTCATCCGCTTCCATCCGCTAGGCTTCCTATGAACATCTGTTTAACTCCCACTACATACTACCCATGTCCATATCGTTTTTTGTTTTTTCAGTTCTGTTTAATGCACAAATTGTTTTGCCACTTTTTTGAGAATGACAATGGACTGGAAGCCAACCCCCAAAAATTTTGCTCATGCCACTGTCCTTTTGCATCGCTTTGCATCCGTCGGCCAGTGGACCGGGCCTTTTACATACCTTATCAGAAGCACATTAGTTGTGAAACAGCCTTTTTAACCGTGGAAGGAATTGGAATTAATCAAGAATCATTAAAAAAGGTTTTGCATGTTACGGTTCTGTTTTGTGTTTGAGTTTGCCTGATAACAAGGTTTGGCGTGCAGTGTTAGTGTAATATCCTGTATGAGAATGAGTCGGCGACAGGAAACGTAAGTGCGGGTTGATGTTTGAAATAACACACAACCAGCACACAGATACCGACTGAAGTAGTAAAATGTAGGTTTTACTTCAGTAAACGGTAAGCAAAGGTCCAACAAGCAGCCCAAGTCATACGCAGTTAAAGCAGACGAGTATTTAGCCAGGGTTAATCCAAAAATAATAAATGTCCATATCATAAACAGTTCAGTAACAGACTCACAAAGCAATCCAAGAACAACGATCAAGCAACAGTCATAGGGAAAATGTAGAACGCAAAGAAAACCAATCCCGAAACCCACACCAGCCCCAGAAACAATCCTAGCAAACTAGCAAGACTAACAGAAACTAACAACCAAGGTTTCTGGTTCCTGCTTACCCTGGTTTTCTGTTTCCGCACGCCAACTGATTACGTGTGACTATATCCAATTCCTACACCTTGTGCCATGGTTGACTTGAAAGAAGTCTCCAAATCAGAACAGATAGTAGAACAAGAAACAGATAGAATATGAATAGAATAAGAATAGAATAGAATTCTTATTGGCCAGTGTGATTGGTACACACAAGAATTTGTCTGGTAGAAATGCTCTCAGTGTAGCATAAAAGAAAAGAATGCATTTCGTCAAGAGTCAGAAACTACAACGACTTAATGATTCATAGGATTAAATGCAAGCAATCATCATACTAGGAAACAGTCAATTATAAAACCCTCCTAAGGGTAACAAGGCAACAAAGTTAACAGTCTTTACAGTCACACAGTGGAAGGGGATGGGTGATAGGGAGTGATTGAGAAAATTAATAGTAATAGTTTAGTGCAGTCTCTTTAATAGAGTGAGACGTGTTGGGGGAATTATTTGTTTAGCAGGTGATGGTGTTGAGAATGAAACTGTCTTTGTTCTAGTTGTCAGTGCTGCTAAAACGTGTTTTGAGGAAGGAGTGAAAACAGTCTTATGATCGGATGTGAGGGATCTGGTAAATATTTTCACAGCCCTCTTTTTGACTTGTGCATATACAGGTCCTTCGACTGAAGGCAGGTTAGAAGTAGAATTGGGTTTTTTTTGCAACTTCGCTAGTGTGCAAATCCAACTTAAGATGAGGCTACAAATCCCCAATAAATACAGTAGTACCTTGGCATTTTCATCACTAGCTGCCTTAGTTAAAAATCTTAAGAACTGCAAAGGGCTTTCTCATTTGCATTAAACAAAACTTGTCCAACAATCTTCTCCTTACGATTTTTTGCTATAGTCTTCATGATATTGCATTCACCTCACCCCTAACATCTTATATAAGACAACCTAGGCTATCTTTTGAGGCCCAGGTTTCATTGTAGTGAACCTGTTCTAAAAGTAGGTTTCTCACCTCTTACTAAATCCATATTTTAAAATTAGTCTCACTTAATGGCTGGCATGGGTGGGACGGATGGCAAGAGTAAAGAAGGTGCAGACTCATTACCCTCCACATAAAGCTCCAACCATGTCTGACTCTGAGATTCAAGATTTGGAGCCTTGAAGGAGCCAGCTAGCCCTTCCTATCAGCATCTTCCTTTTGAGCCTGGGAGATACTAGCTGGCTGAGAGTATCGCAAAGCCCTGGAGGAATTTTAACAGAAGATGGAGTCCATTAAAACTTTCTCTCGTCAAAACCTGACTTTCCTTCATCTCCAGCACAGCCCCCCTATTAAAGGAGGGTTTGATTAGTGCTTTCCTCCCAGTGGATGACAAGAGAGGAAGAACAAAGCTGAGGGAATGAATCCAAATTCATTTCTTTTTTGGCAGCATCTCTGTGGAGTAACAGGGAATAGGCATTGAGATTAAGCCAATGTTACACCTGTTATATCAGTAGTTGTTGGCCAACCTGAATCATAATTCTTTTCTTTTTCATGTCTGAGAATACAAAAAACAGAATGGCAAATTAATATTTTCAGGGCAAAGCAACAGGAGAGTACAACAAGCCTGCATTCAATCATTTGCCCTATATATATACATCATTACCAAACAAAAACCATTCCCCACAAAATATGAAAGCCACCTGCTCTGCTGTAGTTCCAGTACATATAATGTTCATTATTTGATCATTTGTGAGCAGTCACCCCATGTGCATAAAATGTATGCTAAAGCTGTGATGGTAAAATAAACAGCTTGTTTGATACCTTTTGCAACCAGTATTTTCTTCACTCAGTTTTTAGTGTCTGGGTGAAGGGCACATGAAGGAAATAACAGTCTAGATAATATTCTAAGTGGACCCTGGAACTCTTAGGAAGAGGGATAGTTAAAAACTGCAGCAAAAGCGAGCAAATTTCTACCCAATTGAGAGAAATAGACTGCCATAAAACTGACTGTTTCAGGATGAATTGGCATATGAGCCAGGAGAAAGCATCAGTTCGTTCAAAAGACAGCAAAACAAAATGAAGCATTGACTGCTCAGATCTTCAATTCAGTCTTTATAACAGCTTACAGAAATCATAATAGTTACAGATAATCAGAGTTGGAAGGGACATTGTAGTCATCTAGTCAACCCCTGCCGCAAGTGGGAGACCCTACACATTTCTGACAGATGGCAGTCAATCTCTTCTTGAAGTCTCAAGTGATGGCGCTTCCCACAACTTCCGAGGGCAAAGCTGTTTCATTGGTTGATTTGTTCTCTCTGTCAAGAAGTTTTCCTTGTTTTCCAGGTAAAAATCTCCTCCTTATTCAGGTTTCCATCCATTATTACTTGTTTGCCTACAGATGCTTAGAAAATAGCTTGACGCCCTCCTCTTATATGGCAGGCCCTCAAAAATCAAATGGACTTCATCTATTCTGAGAGCAAGCCTGTTCTGATTAGAGGGTTGAGATTTCAATCTAGAAATCTGGAGGACTGGGAATTCTAGTCCTACTTTAGTATTAAAAGACAGCTGGATGAATTTAGGCTCCAGTTCACTCTGCAGCCCTAGGAAATAGCACAAGGTAACTTCTGAAATATCTTGCCAGGGAAACTTCAGGGTCTAGTCCCAGGCAGTTGCTAGGAGTTTCATGCTGAACTTGAGTCAACAAAAAAATGGGATTGAAGAAGCAAAAGCATAGGACAGATTTCTCTCCTTTGTCATCTGAATGGCCTATTATATTCTTAGTAAGCATGTACTTCATATTTCATATTCATGATATAGGAGGGATTGAGAATGAGGATTGGAAATTCTGGAAGTGGTTGAGTCAGAAACTGGTCCTCCTCAAATGGAATAGAACCTTATATAAACATGAAATGGGTGCTTTACAATCTCAAGCCAGGGGAAAGGGGGGAGAGGGGAGGGGGAGGGGTAAGGCCAATTAGTCTATGACAGAAAATATGCAGATACCATGTGTATGAATCTCATATACGTTACTGTTACAGGAATCTGTGTACATAAGATATGAGGGCTTGCTTTCTATAATCAAGTAGCCCTACATATCGTATCGTCCATATATAACCGATCTGTTAAGTTTCAGCTGCTGTCTAGTTTGAATGCAGGTGTTGTGTTTCAGGAGATGTACAATTATGCCAGATTTGAAAGTCTGTTCATTTGGG
This sequence comes from Laticauda laticaudata, assembly GCA_004320025.1. Lineage (NCBI taxonomy): Eukaryota > Metazoa > Chordata > Lepidosauria > Squamata > Elapidae > Laticauda > Laticauda laticaudata. The sequence goes on from BHFT01009397.1 coordinate 12,603, forward strand.
ACCTGAGAACAACCCATGTTTCCTTGGTTCTTTCCTTTTCTTTGGTTCTGAGACAGTTCCTTGGTCCTACAAGCAAAATTGTGTTCATCCTAGTCAGGTTGTTCAGGGACAGTCCCAGAATTAAAGAACAAAATACAAGAATACATGTTCTAAAGATCTTCTTCATTCTTCAAGCAACGTGCTCGTATAAAAAGATATATCAAATACCTTTTTCATCCTCAAAAAATTTAGTTCATTTCTCTTTCTCTTCACATATACTTTTTTCTCTTCCGTATAATTAGAAGCAAAAACAAAACTTATTATTGAGTAATATGGGCATTCCTTTTCCTATTGGTAGCAAGTAGTCCTTGACTTACAACAAGTTTCATTTAATGACGCGTTCAAAGTTACAGAGTCTTCGAAACAAAAAATAAACTTATTGGACTATGTTTTCGACACCACTGTTTGCAGCATTCCCATGATTGGTTGTGTTCAAAGAATTCAAGATGCTTGTGTAACTGACTCATATTTATGAATGGTTGCAGTGTCTGGAGTCATATGATCACTTGCAATTCTGACGAATCGAAATAGTCAGGATGGAAGCTGATTCAACTTTAAAAACTGGGTTACTTAAAGCTAGGTCACACGCGAACGGATGCAAAATGTATGTAAAAAGGCACAGCGGACGAGCAAATTTTCTATCCGTTGTTATCGCTCTCAAAGTGTCGCCAAAATTTGCATAAACAGAGCTACGAACAACAACAGAAAGGAACGGACATCGGTGAGGATGTAGCGCGGGGATGTAAAGCGGATGTTTCATAGGAGGCCTAGCGGAATTGGAAGCGGATGACACATGCCGCAGGGCTTTCCGGGGAAGAACAGCGAAGGCGGTAACGCGTAGCGGAGGAGCGGATAGCGTAGCAGATGCGTAGCGGATGCAATAGCGGATGACGCAGATTGCATCAAGATGCCTATGGATGTCCTTAGCGGATGCAAAGCATTCAATGCGCATTGCGGGGAGATGATTGGGTAAGCATCCGAGCAGTATAATAAAGGAGGCAGATCGCAAAGCAAGTTCAGCATTCAGAGGAAGAACCTGCTGCCAGAGACATCTTGAGAGGAACACCATGGGGAAGAAGAGGAAGCCTGTGCCTACTCCTACCAGGCCCTGGCAAGAAAGACAAACCACCATCCCACCCCCTGGCGCTGACTGCTGAAGCTGCTGGTGCTGCTGCTGGTGCTCCTGTGTTTGCTGGTGCTGTCCTGCTGCTGCTGCTGCTTCTCCTTTGGTGATGCTTGCCTGGTGGTGGCTGGTGCGTGTTGCTGGTGCTTCTCCTCTGTGCTTTCTTCCTGCTGCTGGTGGTGCTTCTCATGGCTGCTGCTTGGTACTTTCTCCCTGCTGCTGCTGCTGTGTATGGACCAGCCCAAGGCCCTCAAAGCCCTGCCTGCTAAGGCCTGAGCCCCTGCAGAGGAGGCAAGAGGCAGCAAGGAAAAGGCGGGAGAGGAAAACAGTACTTCCATTTCCGAAGACCATGAGGAGGAGGTGCTGGAAATTGGCTGAGGAGAAACAAGTACCTGTGGAGGAAGGGCCACAGGCTCTATCATTGACACCAAAGAGGAAGCAGGCAGCATGAGGAGAGAAGGCGGAAAGCCTGGGCTACAACTTTCAAGATTACTCCTTGGGTGGTGGAAGCACATGCAACACCTTGGTATGGCAAGGCTGCACACTGAAAGAAATCGGAGCAGGCCGCTGTCAAGCTCACTCTGATTGGAGACCTATGTCATGGCCAGAGTGCAAGCGTTCTGGAGGGTGAGATCCGCCACCGAGGAGCACCCCTCTGTCAACCTTCCCTCAGGAACAGCCCACAGAGAAGCCACTCCTCTTCACAGCCAGGAGACATTCTACAAGTGTCCAAGGCAGGGTGCTTGTGAGGCCCACAACAAGAGACCCCCCCACAGGTGCACTCCCCATCCATGAGGACGTGGAGATCCCCTGTCTCAGATGGAGCAAGAAGAAGGCAGCCCACACAGAGGACCAACCCAACCCCACCCCCAGCTCCACTCCACAGAAAGCAGGAGAGAAGGCAGACGCCGGAGGGACGCAGCCACCAGCTGTCCTCTTGGAGATCAGGAGCAATCAAAGCCAGCACAGATCTCCTCTCCCACTGGGTCCAACTTCGAACATACCATCTCCAACCGCATGCCCTTCATCAGTACGTAAGCAGACCCTCATGGACAAACCCGAGGCCCAGTACCCAGCGATGAGGGAGAGGATCACAGCTCTTCTGCACCACGCCTCCAGGCCCACTGAACCTTGCTCTACCCACTCCAGGCTCTGCTCCTCCATCCCAGGCGATGTCACAGCCCTTCCAGACGGATTTCAGCAGCCCTCACCTACCAAGCCTACCATTACCAGGACTTCCCACAGCAGGGCAAGCCCTCCCATTCCACACGCTTTACAGCGTTCCTCGGATGCCCAAGACACCACAGACCAACCTGACCAGCTCTGACCAGATAGCCATTCACCTCTTGCCATCACGCCACACTTCCCACGCCTTCTTCAGAAATCTGTCATCAGTCTTGGCTCACATACCCAGGTACTTGGGAAGGCCTCTCCAACTCTCACAAGGACTGAGTCAGGTCTCGAGAGTTTCCTGGCACAACCATTCTTTCCTGGTTGTAGCTCTCGGGTCAGGCACCTGAGACCAGCACAATGGCGCCTGAGACCAGCACTCCAGCAACAGCCACCTCCACAATCCAGGGCCGCCTTTACATACTCGATGACCAATGGGCAACGCCTTAGAGTGACTCGAGAAGAGGCCAGAGCTGAGTTGTTACCTGCCCACTTTATCTTGCTTAAGACACTTTGTACTTGGGTCATGTTTGCTTTTAATAAAGTACATACAGTTTGTTATAAATAAAGGTTTTATCTTTGCTTCACACACTTGGTATCATTTTTTTTACTTAAATAAAGTGGTTGGGGAAAACTTTGAAAAAAAGGGTGCATGCTTGTGGATTGGCTAAGGATAGCTGTTGGGATTGGTAAGGATAAGATTGTGGAAGCGATCACGCTGTGGATGGTAGGATAGGCTGTGGAGATAAAAACTCCCAGTGCAAGCATAGTGGGGACTAGTATGGTCACCCTCCCAGCTGCCACACGTATGGCCCTTTATTATCAAATAATAATTTATCATGGATCAACACATTTTCAACATAAACAAAAACTCTTTATTGCACTCAACATAACATGGCACAATCTCATCAGTGTGAATGAGAACAGGCTGAAGGAAAACAACCATTAAAGCATCTACCATCCTGTCCTTGCCACTCCTCTTCCTCCAGCTGGGGAGTTTTTGCAACTAGTGTTTCAGGAAGGTTGCGCTGCTTCTTCCCTAACATAAAGCTCTGTTGGGCCTTGCACATCCAACAGTGTGCTATCAGATTTCGCCCTTGCCATCCATTCACCAGGCTCCATGTCCCCATTCCTTGTTGCCGTTCGACAATCTGTCTCTGCAACACTGGTAGCGGTGGTGCACATGAGGATTGTGCAGGATGCAGCAAGTTCCACGATGTCCCTCACAGTACCCTGGTGTGCGCATGGTGTGAGAAGTACCTGGAACCCTGTTGGCCAGGATGCCAAAGGCATTCTCCACAACCGATCTGCCCTGGACAGCCTGTAGTTGAAGGATCCTCTCTTCACAGGTGAAGGGTATCTTGAAGTGTAGGCTTCCATGAGGTAGGTTCTTGAGGGAGAAGGCGTCATTCACCCACGATGAAGTCGGGCAATCTTGTGTCGTGGGTTAGGGGTCTGGATTGGGAACCATGATGAGTTGCGTTGCCAGGCCCACCCTTGAGGTCACTGGCATTGTATATCTGGGCGTCTGAAGCTGACCCATTGCCTGAAGCATTTTGATGTACATTGAACTTGTAAGTCAACATCAACCATTGGCAAAGAGGAATGATGCTGAAGAAAGCCCTTGTAGTTGAAATAATTGGACCCTGAGTTGGTGGAGTTTGCAGGGCCACGTGCTTCCCATCTATGGTTTCCAACGGTGGTGGGAACAGTTCACTCTGATCACTGCTCTGAAACTCCTCCAGCCTTCTTCAGTGGTGGGGCAGTCGAGGAGCTCCTCCACAATATTCTTGATGAAATGGCCTGCACCACTTCTCCTGGACCACAATGCTGATGGTTTGTGTGGCACCCTCACAGGCATATGCATGCTTCTGTATCGTTGGTCCCAGAGGCCAGGTGGCGCAGAGTGCAGTGCCCACCTTCAGTCTAGGTCCAGGCTTGGGATGAAGTTGGTGATCGGCTGGTTCCAACCTGGGTCTCAGACGCTCCACACTTTCGTCAAACATTGACTGTGGCATCCTCATTGAAGTGCTGGAATGCACCAAGTGGTCTTGTTCCTCAATCTCCAACCATTCTAGCTTGTCATAAGAGTCCAAAACTCCATAGCTTCTCCCGAATCCTCCCGGACCCACACAGCTCTTTGGCCGCTCTTTTCCTTGCGTAGAAAAGGTGAAAAAGTCTTGAAGAGGGCTTGGTTCTGGTGTTTGATGATGGGCGTACCAAAAAAGGAGTGTGCGATGAATCATGGGTGGATTGTCAATGGATGATGTGGAAAGAGCAAAGGGCAAGGCTGAAGAGGTCTGCAAACACATGGCTGCTGGACTGATAGTGAGATCCAAGGTGATTTCCTTCCCCCTGTTTATTGGAAATGTCGGTTTTCCGCTAGGTGTCCTTCCACATACTCTAGACATCCTCCAGAACATCCTAAATATCAAGATTACGTCCCATATACAACATTTTGTCCGTTTTAATGCTTTATAATCCGAGCTGAACATCCGCTTTCATCCTTTTTATGTCCGTGCTACTAACACTGTGTGGACGTTCCGCGTACCTTTCGCTTCTTCCCTCTTTCCGCTTTCCGCTGGAGCGGATGTGAGTTTGTGCGGATGGCCAGAGGATGCTGAGAGGATACATCGGACATGTAATGGATGACAACAGACGTAGAACGTTTGTTGGCCATTATGTGTCGTGATGTAGATCTGTACGCGGCGGAAAGTTCATCCACTCAAAAAGTTTTGTGCAGCTCAAAACTTTTTGAGCGGATGAAATAGCAGTAGACGGATGTTTGACAGATAGAGCGTATGAAAGACGTACGCAGTGAGTACACAATGGTGCATCACGTTTTCAAATGGATGTGCAAGATTTTTTGTCCATTTTACATCCTCTTTGCATCCATTGGTGCAGTGTGACATGGGCTTAACCTAACAACTGCAGTCATTAATAAATGTGACAAGGAAGGTCATAAAATGGGGCAAAACTCACTTAAACATCTCATTAGTAACAAAACTTTGGGGCTCCATTGTGGTCATAAGTTAAGGACTACCATAATAGTTACCCATTTCATAAACCCGGTAAGCTATAATTGCTCCCTCCAGCAACAGTAAATCAATGAGCAGACCAATACTGAAAGTAGGAGTAAAGTGAGCTCAGGTCTCAAAGAGGTTTTAGGAAAAAAGTGTCCCACTGTTAAAATGAAAGTGCTTTTCTCAGCTGCTTCTAAGTGCCTCCAACTCATTAAAGTGAAAGCTGTGATTAAATGGGTGGCCCATAAATTTAATAGATGATGATGATGATTGTTCCGTCGGAAAGAAGCACGTGAGACTAGCTTCCAACAGTAAACTCTTTCATTAAACTCACTAAGCAATAGTAACGGAACAAACAGCCCAAGCACGGCAGCCCTTTTATAGCAGCTTGCCTGCGGCTTGTGGTCAATGACAACCGCTTTAACTGTTCCCGCCATTTGGCAGGTTAACTGGATTGGTTCTCTAACAGCCAATCCGCGAATGCCCTTTTGAGCCAAACAGAATAGGGAACTTGGAGCCTTCCAAGTTCCATACAGAACGCCCCTCCCCCCTTGGTTTAGTCTAACGTGCGTCACGTAGTCACGCAGGTAGGTGGGGCTTTTTCTAGTCCTGGTTGACCTGTGCAGCTCAGTCTCAGCGTGGTCTTCGAGGGGTCAGATAGGATCGCTTGTCTCTCTGGTCCTTCTCCATGGAACCTCCTGGAAGGGTGAGTCAGCCTTGCCGCTCCATCTGAGTCTCTCGGGCTGGTTGAGATGGCTCCGCCACTCCCTCCTGGCTTGACCGGTTGGTTGAGCTGGCCTGGCTGTTTCCTTCCAGGAAGGCCTTGCTTCCTTCTCGCTGCTCCCGGACTTCTCATTTGGGGTTCATCTAACCGTGAATGCTCTTTTTTGATTTGTTAAATAGTCTTTTTGTCGTGTTTGTTGTCTTGTTATGGAGGTTCGTCTCTCCCTTTTTATTATTTTGTATTCCCCCCCTCCTCAGTTGTTTTTTGGTTGATATTTATTTTTATTGGTTCTATGGTGTTTTTTTGTTCGAGGGTTCGAGAACAAAGCTGGTCAATGTTGCCACTTCCATTCTCTACCCTCATCTAGGAGTAGTCGTAGGACCAGGGGCTGTAATTTGGGTGATTGTGGCTGGAAGCCATAACAGTTCCCCGGTGAGGTTTCTCACATAGACCAGGTCGCCAATTTCAAAAGTTTGGTATTTGCTGGAGGAGTCGGGGGGTTTGTCCCAGGTGTAAGTGGGGTGCAGTCTGTCTAAGTAGGAACATAATTTCTATCCAATAGGAGTTCTATTGGGCTTTTTGTTGTTGTGCTGCTAGGGGTAATATGCTGTTGAGTTAGTAGTCGGTTTAGTTTGTCTTGCATGTCCCCCTTGTCCATTCTATCTGGGCCCTCCTTAGTGTACCGAACCATGCGTTGAGCCCTGCCATTTGCAGCCAGATGGCCAACGCTGTTAAAGCATGTCGGATACTCTGGGCAGCCAGATACTGTTCGAATGCTAACGCTGTAAACTGGGGCCCATTATCTGACACCAGTACATCAGGCAGCCCATGTGTAGCGAAAGTTTGCCTAGCTGTTTCATTACTGCCTCAGTGGTTGTGGAAGCCATAAGGATGACTTCTAACCAGTCACATGACTAACCAGTCACTAACCAGTTCCATCCACAACTATTAGGAGTTGTTCCCTTTTGTCGGCCCAGCAAAGTCAATATGTCGTCTAGACCATGGACCCCGGGGAGTTTCCCATTCTCTGACTGGGGCTGTGGGGGGGGTAGGCCTCGATTTTTGACAGTGATGGCATGTTGCACCCCAACGTTCAATGTCTTTGTCCAGCCCTGGCCACCAGATATAACTTCTGGCCAGGCTTTCACTTTGACTATGCCGGGTGTCCCTAATGCAACATGCACAGAACATCTTCCTGGAGACTGTTTGATATAACCACCTGTCACCCCATAAAATGCAACCTTTTGTCTATAGACAGTTCGGTCTGTTGGGTGCGAAATGGCTTAAAGTCCAGTTTTGTTTCTCCTCCGGCCAGCCTTACTCTACCCATTCAATATGCACGCTGTCAAAGGGTCTTTAGCGGATGGCTCTCGTGACGTCTGCTGCAGTTAGCGGCAGTCCAGGCAGGTCTCTAGTTGTAGTGTGGAGATGGTTGGAGCTGGTCCTCTGTGATGGGCAAGTGGGAACGGCTCAGGACGTCAGCAGTGTGATGGCTTTTCTGGGGTGATGAATCAGCGTGTAGGAGTAGGCAGCGAGGGAATTCAGACCACCTCATCATTCTAGGTTACAGAATGTTCGGAGGTTGCTTGTTGCCTGCTAGGATTCCTAAAAGAGGCTTGTCATCAGTGATGATCAAAAAAGTTCTACCATAAAGGTACTCATGGAATTTTTTGACTCCAGCGATGATTGTGAGGGCTCTCTTGTTGAGTTGGCTGTAATTGCGTTCTGACTTGGAAAGCGTCTTTAATAAAAAGCGACTGGTGCCTCTCTGCCGTCTGGTAGCTTGTGGCTCAGGATGGCACTAATCCCAAAAGGCGATGCATCACAGGTGACGTCAAGGGCCAGGGTATTGCTATACTGGATTAAACAGGTGTTAGATATTAATAGGTCTTTGATACCCTGAAATGCTGCCTGTTCCTGTGGCCTCATTGTCCAAGAAGTTTTTTTTATCTTTGCAGCCGGTGTAGGGGTTCTCCTATGGTTGTCTTATGGAGCAGGAATACATTGTAAAAAATTTATGAGACCTAGGAATGCTTGAAGGTCAGTTTTTGTTCCTAGATCTAGCAGTGTCTTTGATTGCCTTTATTTTTTTTTTTCGGTGGGTATATGCCTTGTTCATCGATTAAATAGCCCCAAAACTTGACCTGGTTGGTGCTAGATCACATTTCTCTCGTTTTACCTTGAGGCTTGCATCTCTAAATCTTGTTAAAACTGCTCTTAATCTGTTCTCTAGTTGGTTAGCGTTTTTTTGCTGAGACCGAAGACGTTGTCAAAATAGGGACGACTCCCTTGATTCCGTTCAACAGGCATTCCATGAGGCTTTGGAACACGCCTGGGGCAACACTAACGCCGAACTGGAGACGGTTACACTTGAATGCCCCTCTATGTGTCACAATAGTCTATGCCTCTGCAGTAATGGGGTCAATGGTAGTTATTGATATGCCTGTGCGAGATCAAGCTTCGCAAAAATTCTTCCTCCCCTAGTGAGTGCAATAAATGTTGCACTACCGGTATTGGGTGTGCACTTTGTGGACACATGGTTCAGGGTTGCCTTATAGTCTCTGCAGATGCGCACTGACCCATTCTGGTTTCACAGGAGTAACGATGGGTGTTTCCCACCTGGCATGGTCGATTGACTCTAAACCCCTTGAGCTATTAATTTGTCCAGTTGTTCATCAATTTTTGGTTTAAAGCAAATGGGACGCATCTGGCCTTGAAACATGACGGGGGCTTATTTTTGGGTCTAGGCTAAATGAAATTGGGGTCCCCTTGTACTTGCCTAGGGTCCTGTCGAAAACATCTTGGAATTCTTGTAGCAGGCTCTCCTCCCAGTTGGCTGCGGCAATGCGGTTGATCCTGGTCATCCCGATTCCAGGGGCGCAAACCATTCGATCCGAGCAGACGAGGGCGATCACGGCAACGATGGTCAGAGGCAAGATTTTGGCGTGGTACTTGAAATTCGACGAGGAAATGTCCTAGGTCTACTTCCGGAATTCGATTTCCCTGGTAATCTTTTTAAAATTAGTCTTTGTTTCTGTAATTCTTTTTGTTTAATGTCCAGTATCAGCGCGCCGGATGGTATTCCAGGATACATAGATAGGAAAGACCCTGAGTCGACTTCCATCTCACAGGGCTTCCCTTCGATGCTCACCTCTATCTGGACCTTCTTCCCATTTTTCTGCCCTGACATTTCCGATGGTGACTGTCTGATGCGTTTCCTCTCCTATCACTGGTTCTTTTGCTTCGGTTCCATCTGCTTCCGGCTTGTCTTTCTTCATGTCTGGGGGGGGGTGCTGCTGGTCTTTTTGGACTATAGCTCTTTTTTTTGCGGACAGAGCCCTTTCAATGTGCCCCCGTTTGTTACAAGCCCTACAGATTGTGTCGAGGAACTAGCATTCAGCTCGTGGTGGTTGCCCCCGCATCCCACATATTTAAACTCTTGCTGGTTTCTCCTCCTTTCACGCCATTTCTTGTCTGATTGAAGTTGTGGAAATCTTCATTTTCGTCCTTGGTATTGCTCTGGGATTCGAGATCTTCGTAGTGGGCTGTCACTGTGGGCTGTTTCTTTCTCTCCTCTGCCTTCTTCTCTCTGGCTTGGTTTGGCAGATCAGGGACTTCGTCAAACATTGGCTGTGGGCATCCTCATGAAGTATGGAATGCACGAGGGTCTTCATTCCTCAGGTCCACCATCAACTGGTCATAGAGTCCAAACTCCATTCTTCTCCCGATCCATCCTCGGACCCACACAGCTCTTGGACAGCTCCTTCTTCTCCTTGTGTATAAAAGGTGAAACAGTCTGAACAGGGTTTTGGTCCTGGTGATGAATGATCACAGCTACCATCGGATTGTGTCATGATCCATGGTGGAGAACAAATGGATGATGTGGAAGAGCAAGACCAAGGGTGAAGAGGTCTGTACACCACGGCTGCTGAAACTCATACTGAGATCCAGGTGATTTCCCTCCCCTTTTTATAGGAAATATCGGTTTTCCACTAGGTGTCCTTCTACATACTCTAGACATACTGCAGACATCCTAAATATCTGAGATACATCCCAGATACAAATGTTTTGTCCGTTTTAATCCTTTATATACGAGATGCATATGCTTACATCCTTCTATTTCCGTGCTACTAATGCTGTGTGGACGTTCCATGTACCTTTCGTTTCCTCCCTCTTCCGTTTTCAGCTGCAGCGGATGTGAGTTGCGAGGATGTCCAGAGAATGCCGAGAGGATACAGCGGACGTTTCATGGATGATAAAGGACATCGAACATTTGTAACATTTGTTGCCCGTATATGTCGTGGATGTACATCGTATGCGGCGGAAAGTTCATCCGTTCACAAAGTTTTGTGCACCTCAAAATTTCTTGGATGGATGAAATCTCAGTGGACGGTGCTGGAGGGATAGAGCATATGAAACACGTATGCAGTGAGTACACAATGGATGCATCACGTTTTCCAACAGATGGCAAGCTTTTTTTAATGTTTTACATCCTCTTTGCATCCATTGGTGCAGTGGGACAGGGTCTTAACTGTCTCCTTCCATTGCCATGTATGGTTGATGAATGTGTTAATCTATCAGCTCTTACTCAATTTTGGAAGCTATCATCTAGAAGTATGTTTGTCTTTCATCACTGGTAAAAGTATTGTTAAAAAGTAAAAAAAAAATCTTAAAGCAATAAAGGCCAAAGTTTTCAATGTAGAGAAATTCAAAGCACTGGACAGGTAAAAGAAAAAGGGAGGGCCGACCATAAAGGATTCAAGATCTGATAGCATGAATACTTAGCCCACCAAGGTGTCTTTCTTCCCCCCGCCCCAAGCTAGGAAAAGCAACTATTCTTATCATGACTTATTTAAATGAAATTATTCTATATATTCCTACTGTTTATGGTTATTACTGAATTCATAGTATTTTTAATGTCTACGTTCATAGCTATTGTTTATGTCTACTCTACGTAGCATCTAATTTTTTTTATACACCATTTTATTACTATGCCATTAGCCCATTATTGTAACTTCCAAGCCCTAATGAAAGGTAAATAGAAAAGCTACAATCAAGTACATTAGTATCTTATTGCACTAATTCACATTCTATTTTTTTCACATGCTATTAAAACCAAATAATATAGAGAAATTAGATATGTTTCCTTGCTTGTTTTAGCATGGGATAGATAGATAGATAGATAGATAGATAGATAGATAGATAGATAGATAGATAGATAGATAGATAGATAGATAGAAAGATTGATTGATCAATATTCTTTATTGGCCAAGTATGATTGGACACACAAGGAATTTGTCTTGGTGCATATGCTCATACACTCATCAAGAGTCAAGAATCATAAGGTATAACATTTAAACTACAATAAGCAATTAAATCATACTTGGAAACAGTCAATAAATATCATTAGGATACAAGCAACAAGGTTATAGTCATAAGTGGGAGGAGATGGGTGAAAGAAAGGATGGGAGGAGTGATAGTAATAGTAATGTAGACTTTGTAAAAAGTTGGACAGTGTTGAGGGAATTATTTGTTTAGCAGAGTGATGGTGTTCAGGAAAAAACTGTTCTTGTGTCTGGTTGTTCTGGTGTGCAGTATCCTATAGCGTCGGTTTGAGGATAGGAGTTGAAACAGTTTATTTCCAGGATGTGAGGGGTCTGTAAATATCTTCACAGCCCTCTTTTTGACTCGTGCAAATATACAGATCCTCAGTGGAAGGCAGGTTGGTAGTAATTGTTTTTTCTGCAGTTCTATTTACTCTCTAAAGTCTGTGTCTGTCTTGAAATGATGAGTATAGAATAGACATTTCCATAGAAAGGTATCAATTAGGAAAACCTGGATCCTAATCATGGTTGGACCATATGTTGCTTGCATTTCCCAAAGTATCTGTGATACCTTTAAATAGCTTCTGGTGAACACAAAATTTAAATTTTATTTTCAATATGAGAAGGACCCCCTGAATATGGAGATTCTCAATCATGCAGACATGGTTGTCCCAAAGGTGCTTTTTCCAAAAAGTGGCTGGACTTTCTTGGTGTTTTTTTCTTTGAAAATTTTCACTTCTTATCTAAGAAGCTTCTTCAGTTCTAACTGATTGGTTGGGGATGGAAGGATTTGCATTCAATCATTTAAGAGAACTAACAACCAACCCTCAAGTTTTTTTACGATTGGTTTTGTGGGTGTGGCTTGGTGGGCGCACTTTTCACACGCATGTGCATGCACAGAGTTTGCTACTGACCTTCTCCTACAATCCTGCACTCTCTGTGTGTGTTAAACAGCTGATGCGCAGCAATCCATTGTGCCGTGCGAAACAGCTGAGCTTCAAAACCAGGAAATAAAGGTCAGAATAGAGTCAGGGCAGGCCCAGCAACTGATAGTTGGAGCAAACTGGTTCACTCACAGATGATCCTCGGAGGTACCGTTTTGGCCAAAGCAGGCCAAACCAGTAGAATATCACCCCTGGACCAGATGCCTGCAAAGAATATAAATCCTGAATATTACAAAAGTATGGGTTACCTACCCAAGGTGCAGGATAATAATGTTTTAAAATAGGTACTGTACAGATGCAAACCTGGCACTAGGACTATATAAAAACCACTTTATACATTAAATGTTTATATGAAAAGCATATATAAAAGTCAAGTCTTTCAGCTGCTTGATAAATATACATATGTCATTGAACGATCCAAATATGATGCACAACCACCTACAAAGCTCTTTCTCCTCTCTGTCACTTGGAAGATTGATTGAATGACTCAGGAGTTTTGGCTAAGGGATATATTAGCCTTCCAGATAGCCTTGGAAGAAATATTCAGAAACCATTATATAAAAACAGCAATGGTGGAAGTGTTCTTTAAATTCTGGAATGGTGTTAGGAAAAGACTCGGGCTGGGTCTCTCTGACTCAGTGGGGAGGGACAGACAATAAAACACAAGCAGACTTACAAGATTATATTGCTACAATTCACTTCAATAAAATATTATTTTACTCTTCCTGTGGAGTTGAGATCCTTATAAGATCTACCTTGTAGGTTGAAATCTTCTCTCATGAAGATAACACAAAGGAGCAGCAACTGCAGACATTCTTTTAAGAAAAGATTTGAAGAGAAAAACTAATTGGGGGGGGGGAAATAAATAGTATAAAAATGCAAAATCATACCTGAGAATTCTGCATCAGATGTCTTAGGAAAAAGAAAAGAAGACTGGTTACATTTAGGCAAGAAAAAACAAATGCACAGGTATAGAACAGGTGGTACCTGGCTCAATAGTAGTAACTGAGAAAAGGATCTTGGAGTTCTAGTGAACAATCATTTAAATATGAGCCAGTGAGTCAACTTATTTTCCAAAGCAGCCGAAGGCAAGATAAGAAACAATGAATGGAAACTAATTAAGGAAAGAAGCAACCTCAAGCTAAAGAGAAATTTCCTGACAGTTTTAGAACTAATCAGTGAAACAACTTGCCTCCAGAAATTGTCACTGTTCCAACACTGGAGGTTTTTAAGACAAAATTAGACAACCATTTGTCTGAAATGGGTATAGAGTTTTCTGTTTTAAGCAGAGGGTTGGACTAGAAGACCTCCAAGGTCCCTTCCAACTCTGTTATTCTGATTGTCTGGCAGTTCTGGGAAAGCATGGGGGCTTTCTCATTCTCATCCTCCTATCCATGAATCTCATGGAAGGATGGTGAAAATCAGGCAGATTTTTGCCTCAGGATTCTGGGAAATACAAGGAAAGGATTTTCTGGTTCTTCTTCCAGTCCATCTCCACTTTGCCTGTTTTCAGCAAAGCCATGGTCTGGAAATTTGTTTTGCCCTTGCCATTTAGAAAGTAAAGGGAGAGACCAGCTGACCCCTTGATAAGCTTCTCTTCCTGATGGATTGTTTCAAGGCAATAAGCTGCTTGCACTTCCAGAGATTTGAAAGGCTTGGGTGAATTGCAAAGATTTTTCTAAAATGTCACATTTAGGACAATGTGCAGCTTTATTACAATATCACTAATATTTCTTAATTCATATAATGACTTAATTTATATAATATTACAAAAATATCTCCTCCAGTCTTTGAAAAAGAGTTTTCCCCTTTGAGATTATCAATTGAAATTAAAGATCAGCAAGTAACAAAGCTCACTTATTCTTTCTGATAATGTATCATCACCAGGTGTTTTTTGGCAAGTCCAGAATTGTTGAAGTATTCATATCCTATTCAATAGACCTGCCAACTCTATTGCTTTGAACAGTAGCCTGCTGATAATCTTATCTACCACTTCATCCGTTTCATACATCGTTATCTCTTCATGCACTTAAATAACTATCAACTGGTAAATGATGAGTGCTTCCCACTACATCCATTCTACAGCTTGCAATTAAATGGAAATAGCACTGCCCAGCATCATCTGGAAAAAGGCTGTGGGGAGGACGCTACTTTATTGAGTTTTTACCATTCTTTTGCACAGCTGGTGACTCAATCTTTAAGAATCTAGTTTTACGATAGCTTCTAAAGAATTTAGAAAAATCATCCTTGTAAGTTCAGTTTTGCCTACTCATCTGCAATGCAGCAGAAATAAAATATGTGGGGAATTGCAATGAGATATGTGGAAGAATGAGAATCAATTTGGGGTCTGGTTAAAGGCATTAGGCTAGAAACCAGGTGACTGTGAGTTCTAGTCCAGTCTTAGGCACAAAGCCAACTTGGTGACTTTGGGCCAGCCACTTTCTTTCATCCCTAGCAAGAAGGCAAGGGCTAACCATTTGCAAAAATGTTATCTAGAAACTGCATGGGAGTATCCAGGCAGTTGCTAGGAGTCCGGGCTTATTTGCACACAACTTCAGAATGGCATAAATAATTGGAAAATTGACAACAGATTGATATTTACAATAGTATTAAAAGAGGTTTATTTTCAACTCAGTACAGTCCCATTCAAAAATGTTCCACCCAAATTTTCTGGGTTGACTGAGTTTCAATGGGATCAATTTTGAAATTGCAGAAGAAAACTGATATTTTTATAATTTGATGTATTTTTTTACTTACATCTATACCAAAGAAAGACAGAATTCATTATTTTTCTTTTCTTATCACTTCACTTTTTTTCTTTTCTGTGCTTTTTCTTGTTTCAAATCTTTTTATCTATCTTTTAATGTTGTAATTTTTTTTTGAAAATCAGTAAAGTATTAAAGAAAAAGAAAAGTGATTTTTAAAAAACATATCAGATCGTGGCTACAAAAAACAACTGGAACAGTGAAGGCTAAGCATGTTTAAGTATTCATATGCACAATACCTGTACCAGGTATACACACACTTGCACACAAATATACATTGTATATTAAAGTCTTTTTAAATCCTGAAGCTCCAACAAACCAAAAAGACAAACTCAGTACAGTAGATCACACCATCATGCCCTTTCAGAAAATACACAATTACAAAAATTAAATAAACATTCAGCTGGCCCAGTATAGTCCAATTACAATCTACTCTGAAAATCCAACAGTTCTAAGGTTTAAGAACATGTACCAATTAAATGCACGTCAAAATTTGAGTAAACCAACTAAAACCACAGAATATTTGTATTTAAATGCAGTCAGAAATAGCAATGAATACCATTGTCAAAGCTCAAACAATTAAAACAAAGAGCAAAAAAACACAAGTTATTACCAGTATAATGAAGCTGTTTTGAAAACACACTGTGTGGGCCTGATTAACTTAAATATATGTTTCTGTGTGCACACTCTATACTAAATCTTCTACTCTGATGCTGAGGTTCATGAATTGATTGTGTTGATTTTCATATTTGATATGATTCTGTAACTCTGAACAGAAGAGTTCAGGCAGACAAGTAATGACATGAGGCTTAGAAAGATCCTCACGTTCTGTCCATCTAGCCTGTGAGCATCCAAGCAGAGCATGGCCTCCAGACAACATGTGCACTTTGTGGCTTCAGAGCTAACTTCACCACTGATCATACATGAAAAAGGATTGAGAGCAGGATAAAATTGGATGGAAGATTGTGGGAGGAATCCTAGCTGAATTCTACTGTTATTCAAGTGGCATGGGCATTAAAAATGTAGCAGGAGGTCACATCAACTGCTATCCTGTGTGACATTACTCAGCAGGGACCAACAAAGAGTCATGCAAGTGAATCATATTATTCTCCATCTAGAAGGAATCTCACTAGCAATTAAATCCTGCGGAGGGGGGGAGGGGAGATAATCCAATATGATTCAAGACAAAATTCCCCTTCATTTCTGTGTTACAGCTGGCAAGCAAGTATATTTGCTTGTTAACCAAAGGCTTCAAGCCAGCATATGCTAGCAGGAGTCAAAGAACATTCAAAACAACCATTTTGACCTTGAAACAAGCAGTCCAATAAAAAATAAATTCAAGCTCCCTTGGTTTTGAGCATTCCTACTCTCTAAAACAATGGATTAGGTTCAAGGATATAAAATAAATGGCTTATAATGATAATAATGGAAAAACAGACCGGTATCCCTATTGTCAGCCTCATAAATGGTTCTTCTCATAAGGGAAATGTATGGATTTTTCTCATCTTTTTTTTCTAATTTTCCTATAATGTTCTGAAGCCAAAAGAAATTGTGAAAAAAATGAACAAAAATCCATAATTTTAAAATCAATATCAATGTAAAGCTTAAATATCTCAGACATCAACAGCAATAAAAACATAATAGAAGATAATAGAATTTTCAGAAGATTGTATCTCAGTTTAATAAGTTTAATAAAAAAAATCTGGCCCTTTGTAGTGTCAAATGTGATATGCTCTTTTGTTAATACCGGGCACATTCAAAATGAGTCCTACACCTGTACATGCAATCTCTTCCTCCTTTGTAGCAAAATGATCAGATAAGAAAATAGCTAATTAACCAGAACTTCCTAATGTTCATCCAAATGAGGAAACTATGGTTACCAACTAACAGAAAACATTTCATGAGCCAGAAGAATTAACTGGGTGCCACTCAAAGGAATTTTGAAAATGGTAACTGCATTGAATATTGAAGGAAAAAAAAAACCAGAAAGAGATATAGCTTCCCCCAGACCTTTAAGGTGAAAAGTTATCAGGGTAGTACATTCAGCCCCACCCCTTCTATTCCTGATCCATATCTTCAGCTGAGATATTTTGCATGAACAAAATTTTACTGCTTCACCTGGAACTATAATGAATAGGGTCCCAGACTGCACAGAGTACACATCTTCTTCAGAATATCAGGTGGATATGGGGAAGTCAGAAAGAAAACAAGGAGAGGCCAGTGGGCCTATTTTCTATCAGTTTGAAACCTATGTGCCTTCAGAGAACCCTGGTTTGTTTTTGTGACTTCTTGTCTCACCTGAAAATCTCTAGACTGCTGCCAGTTCACTTTTCAACAACACCAGATATAAGAAACAGAAGACTTCTTTCCCCACAAAAAAAGCCATATAACATAAAAAGGTCAAGAAAACCTCTAACTCTTCGTTATCATCTAGTGTTCATTCAGATGTTTGCAGCCTAGATGTGATAGGCCTAACTTCTTGTCACATAGGACCTTCAGTGGTCATCAGACCATTTCCTGGCCTCAATGACAGATCAAAGATTCACAACAGAGCCTTATTTTTTCTCTCCTGGCATCATTAGCAGCCTATTTGACAGTAGTTTGAATCATAACTATGTTTGGAGTTGGGAGTAACTTTAAAAGTAATATACTGAGTTCTCTGAATGGATTGCCCCTGCAACTATTTGGGCCAGATAGGAAGGAAGCCACCAGATTGTGAGAACATGAGTGAGCAGTTAGATGAGGAGACCCAAACTCATTGGTAGCCTCACAGTGCAAAAACAAGGACATGCATTCAGTTCTGCAGCTACTACTATTGTTGGCCAAGCAGGAACAAAAATAGCCAGAGAAATTATTGAAGCCTGAGAAATGGGCCCCTATCAGTCAACAGGAGTGCTGATTTACCACAGTTTATAAGATACTTAAAGCTGAAGGCATAGCAGCACAAGAAAACAATCAATGACAGTCATCAACACCTTAAAAGCTACACATACACAACTAAGTACCATATAAATACAACATGTAGAACAACCTAGGGCACACATTCTGGAGAGAGAGAAGCTCACTGATGACAGATTCCAGCACGAGCCTGAAAGCTTGGAATAATAAACCTTTGATCTCAGTGACCAACTCAGATTGCATCCTGAATCACTATTATTTACTATTATTATTCAAGTGTGAGCTTTAATTGATTTTTAAAGCTATGAGTTGCTCATTGATCTGTTTTTATTTGTTTATAAGCCTGCATTCTAATATGTATCTTATCATTAACTTCTTGAATACAATTGTAGAGAAATATGAGTTATAAATTGAATAAATAGATTGAGATATTTTCATAACTGGAACAAGGATCTCTCATTTTTCTAATCAACTGAAGGTTGTATATAATATTTGACAAACTGGAGCAATACATTATAATTAAGGAGTATTTTTTATAAATGTGGAAAGCCATTTATAGGACTGATAGTTATGGAAGAAGGCAAATGCTAAAAATTGTGTCAAAATTAATTTGAAATATGATCGTATCATTTGTTATTTGATATATTGGTGACTTTCCAGGACATTTAAAAGCAAAGAGTTGCAGAAAATAGGTAATTACACATTTGTCTGAAAAGATAGAAAATTAATGTTTTTGGAAGAATCATTCATTCTTCATAATGCTAAACTACCCAGACAGGTCAAATTATTCAGATTATGAGAAGAAAAGAATAGTTGCTATACCTCTAAAGACCTTGCCAGTTAATTTGGAAACACATGTATGCATAGAAACATTTTCTCTGAGTCAACTTTTGCCAACCTGATGATCATTAGAAATGTTAAATGTTCAGGTTGACTGCAAATTAGGAGAACTGAAGCCTAAGGTAGTTTTTTTTATCTTATCTAAAGGGATTTTAAAAGTAACCAATGCCAATTTCAGATATTTTTTTAAGAAGGCCATGTTCTAAAATAGCAGCGTGTTGACTACTCTGATAGGCAAAGCAAACCAGATTTTTTTATTGGAGTTATTCTCAGAAATCAGGAGTTAAACCAGCAACATCTATCATGCAAAGCCAAGGTTACATACCTGACATACAGCACACCTGTCAACCTGCAAGAATGGGCAATTAGCTTTGTTTAATCCTCCTTTTCATATACAATTTAAGATAGCAAATATGCTAGCATTTATTATTCCTCATATTCTCCTCACAACAAATGTGAAATGAGCAGCTGGCCCAAAGTTACCCAGCTGATTTTCCATGCCTATGGCTAGACTAGAACTCACAAATGGTTTCCAATTTGGGCACAATCTACAGCAGCAAACTCTATGGGGGGGAGAGAATTCTGCCTATATAGCTGTGCTATGAACACAGAATCCAAAACTAGGTGGCCTAGTTTTTCTGAGGAATTCACTGATGCTGTCACTGCTGAAACAGCAGCCCAAAGGAGATTCCCCCCCTGCAACAAAGTTGTATTCATCATGGATGTTGCAGACAGACAATCCCTAAGAATTTGTTGCAAAATATTAGTATTGGTACAAAGACCTACTTTTTTGGATTATTGTTAGCCCCATGGCTGATCCCAAATAATAAAGTTGCATGTGAGGAAGGGATTCTTTGTTTTGCACTTTTGTTAATTGTCTAAATCTGATTGATTCCATAATAACTGGGGGTGGTATATAGTATTAGATAGAGTTCAAAACAATATAACAAAAACAAGCAATAAATGTCAGAAAGACAATAAAATGTATATCCCAAACATAAAGCATTCCCATTAAAGGTCTGCCAAGGTCTGGGGAAAACTCAGTTTTTAGAGTCTATGTAAACAAGGGCCAAATAGGTACCATACCAACATCTGGGGGAATGCTGTTCCAGACTACAGGAACATTGCCAGAGAAGAGCCATCATTTAATTGATGGGACCCAAAGCATGCCAATTACATTCCACTATACATGATAGTGTGAGCAGAAGCGAAGTCATGTTGGATGGCCCATTGAATTGAATAAGGAAGTGTGTCTCAAACTCAGTAGCTCTGCTAA
>BHFT01009400.1:0-36106 GCA_004320025.1 Laticauda laticaudata
TATGGCCATTTGAGGAACCACACCCAATTACAATTTTAGCATTCCCTTAAAGATATAGTATTAAAATGTCTTTCCTAGTTTATATATTTCCAGCCCAAATAACTGTTAGGTGACTTACATTCCTAACATATGTGTTGCCCTTTTGTCACAGTTACATAGTGTGAAAGCAAGACTAAATTCAACTCTGGAATGTGATTCATGAAAGAGGCAGTTTTATTGGCTTAATGACAGCAAAATGAAATAATTACTGTTTCAAAAGCTTTTCAAAGATATGAATATTTTAGCGGTGGAGCAGGCAATAAAGGTGTTCTCACCAAGGTGACACAAACCTCCATTTCTAAATAAAAGCTTCAGAAATATTGGAAAATATGGCCTGCCATCAAAATGTCTCAGTGAGATTTATAGATCTTTCACCCTGCTGGATTTCCTTGAAAAGCAGCAGTTTTGTAGAAAATCTGTGGAGGTGCAAAGAAAGGCTGTAGAGGTATGAAATGTTTTGCATTTGGGAACTGCCTCATGACTAACAATCAGGCCATGAGTAATTGCTATAAAACATCAGAGCAGCAATGATGTTACACATTTTGTTTCACCTACACATTTTCCTGTACAATGCAGAGATTTACAAACATGGGTTAAACATGTCCCTACAGAGTGCATATGCATTTGTTAAGAATACCTTTGAGTTTTCTTTTTATTTTTTTTCTTAATTTTTTTAAATATTATTTCCTTAGAGTTTTCTTGTATGTTGAAAACATTCATTCATTCATACAAATGAATGAATGAAGTGCAGAAGGCAGGATCTCTGTTTTCAGTGCAAAGTGATTACCTTGAAAATGGCAGCCATTTTGGGGATTGTGCCACATGGCCCATGAATAAAGAGGCAGACTTTGCTTCTCTAATCTGAGCTCTGGAAAGCTATGCAGAAGTTTTAAGTGATCCGGAGCTTGTATAAAGGAGCAAGCCAACTCCATTCCTGAGCTGTGTGGCATGACAATTCAATGTAGTTGCCCCAAATGGCAATTACTTCTAAGATACTACCACATGAGTCAGGAATGGAACAGGCTGCCTTCCTTCCCTAACCAAAGCTCTGGAAATCTTTGAAAGGTAAGTGAGAAGGAGAGTGTGGGGACCACTGGGATGGGAAACAGGGCCAAAGAACCTGTTGAGGGAGAAGATAGGTGAGGAGGTGGGGGGACTGCTGAAGCATCTCTGTGATTGGTTGTAAACTTGAATGACTATGGGGATGCTGTAGGAGCTGTAACTTCAGAACCAGGTTGTAAGTAGCTACGGGGGGGGGGGGGCTCANGGGGGGGGGCATCATATTTTTGACCAATTTTTCCTCCTTGCTATCTTCGCTTTCCCTGGGCAAACCTGAATGTCAGAATCTTCTGTCAATAGTCTGCCCTGGAGACCTGTTTCTTCCTTGTAGGTCCACAGCAAATGAAGCTAACATTGTTCATCCAATCTTAGCCAGGTTTGCTCTCCTATCGGTAATAACAGCAGGTCATTTCCCCTCTTCCTTCTGAGTGTTTCTGTAAGCAACATTACATTCAGAAACAGTTCAGAGTTTTTCCTAAAATACACAAACAAAAAAAAACTTGCATCCACATAGAATTAGGCTTCAGGCAACAGATAAAATGATCTTACATACTTGCTTTGTCTGCAAGATATCATGTCCTCAAGATTAGTCCACATAGCGTAGACAATTTTGTTGTGCAAATTCAGGATGCATAATTAATTTATTGTTCTCTACATTGTGCAAACAGGTAAACCTATGTATTGTGCAATCTCAATTGCAGCCTTGATGAATGTGGTGGTAATAATGCAGTGGTGGGAATTCCTTTTCAGAGGCAGAGCAGAGTTGTTATGATCATTGTCATCTGTAGCTTTCACATGTTATGAACAGATTTCTTTGGATGGTTAGCACTGACCATATTGGCCAATGCTGAGAATTGGAAATCCAACAGGAAGTTACTTTCAGTACAATGATGATTATTTTTCAGACTGAAAATTGCATTCAGTTTTTGAATGCACAACCTAGAGTTGAATGGGCTTGGGCTTGGACCAAGAAGCAGATAAGATCACTTTTATAAACTGAGAAACCCTACATTTGATTTCTGAATTTTTCTAAAAATATTAAAGAATAGTTCTCCATAAGGTTTTTTGTTTTCAGGAATCTCACTCCTTACTGTATTCTTTTTCCAGATGGCAAAGACATATGTAAAGTCCTGCTTTAAGGATATTTTAACTGCAAGTCAGTAAAAGTAATTTTGCATCTAAGACAAAATAATGACCACTTTTCTGAGATCCATAATATATTGCAGGAATCGGGCCTAAGGGCAGTAAATCCTTATTACCAGCAAAGTGTACAGTCCTTCAATCAACATAAAATATGATTTAGTCTTACTCAGTCAACCAATAGCAGGATTCATTTTGGGAGCATTTCAAACCCAGGAGGAAATAAAGGAAAACAATTAATAATAGAAATATCTTTTGATTTGGAAAAGCAAAAATGTATTCACTTGGGGTGTTGTATTCTACTGTTTATCCCCTACCATTTGAGATTTCGAGTCAAACAATTAAAACTAGTGTCAGCTTCAAAAAGGGGGTTTCATTCCCCTTAAATGAGGGGCTGAGTTCTTGTTCTTGCCTCAGCTCGTGTCCATCTAGCAATTCGAAAGTATGCAAATGTGAGTAGATAAATGGTACCACTTTGGTGTGAAGAAAGTAAGTGCGTTCCACGAGCCTCAGCACATAGTCATGTGGCCACATGACCACAGAAGTGTGTTTGGACAATGCTGGCTCCCTCAAGCTAAAAAATGATGATTGCTGCCTCTTAGAGTTGGGAATGACTGGACAGGGGAAACTTTTGTTTTAATCATATAGATTTTTTTATCTAATTTTTCTTCCAATGGTACATCTATTGCCACTGTAGTTGGTCATCCACCTTACTGCTCTTCTTCTCTTTCTTTCCATCTTTCCCAGCATTAGAAATTTCTTTAGAGAGCTAGGTCTTTATCATAATTTGTCCAAAGTAGAATATTGAGCCTGGTTATTTGGCCCTCAAGTAATTGATTTGATGAACCATTGGTTTGTTTTCTTGGATGTCCATGGTATTTTCAGGAGCCTTCAGCAACACTACATTTCAATAATGTCAATACTTTTTCTATCCCGTTTCTTAAAACTCCAACTTATCTTCTATAAAGTAATACAAAGAATCATGACACGCATATCTCTGAGTTTTGTAGGTGCAGACATACCAGAGTATTTGATTATTTTTCGCCAAATCCAGGATTTAGAAAACAAAATTAGAAGATATAGGAGAACACTTTTTAGAGTCCAGAGCTTTTATTTGTATGAATGTTGCTTAATATAAAGCACACAGATTTTCAAATGATTCCTATACCTACAATAAATATGAGCCTGGAAAATGTATTTATATCTGGTGACTGCTGCCTGGAACAACACCAATATTTGTACTACTCCTTATTTCTTATCATTCAGAAACATGTCATCTCTCTGCACTGGAAAACTCTGAGGTCCATTACTACTAAATTGCCATATATTACTATCTCCTGGTGCTGCTTGATGCAGTTTGTTATAGTTATATGTGCCTCAGCCATATAGGTATAAGGAAATAAAATGATGCATTTAGATAATAGCCTATTTTGCTGGATGGGGCATCCAAAGACATTGGTAATGAAGTATGAAGTCTTTTGTGTCAGAGTCTCTGATGCAAATCCAATCCAAGCCTCTAAAGACAAGCAATAGGAAAGCAGGTGCCTAGATGTTATTAGAGTCCTGGTGGGTTGCTAGACATATCATAAAACAAGGCTCTCTAACACAGTCACAAACCAACCGTTTGTCTTTAAGTCAGGATCTGGGTGATAAACATTGTTTTGATGAGTTCATATATCATGCTAAGCTATAGTTTTAGTATAAAGGCATAAACTGTGGTTTATATGACCATAATGTATCACAAACCATAAGGGCTGAGTTCACATATTAATTCAACCTAGTCAAATATTCACTTCCGGGATTCATTTCTGTGAAAGTTATCTATGAAGGCAGGAAACATGAGAACTATTGTTTATGTAGAATAAATGATTTTGTTATAATATATACAAGCTTAGATATTGTGGTTTCTATACAATAGATTATGTGCTTTCCTTTTGGCAGCATTTGCCTTATGAACAGCATCTCCCATAAATCCAGATGACTTTAAGCCTATTAACTTTTCACAAAAAGTTAAATAAGGCTCTCTCCGCCCCCCCCCCCNCCCCCCCCCCCCCCCCAAGCAATTGGGCCAGGAGATTAGAAAAACTGCTGGGTTTTTTTAAATTGCCATGTATGCTTCAAGCCTCAGTGACTTATTTAGTGCAACCATGGCTTTAAGATGTTGTGGTGGGGTCTTATGCTCTTTTTATTGGGTTTTATTTTCTTCTTTTAAAATGTAAACTGCCCAGAGTTGCTTCAGAACCAGGAAGACTTTAAAAGTTTATTTGGACTCAGGGAGCCCTTAAAACTAATAAAATAAAACTTAAATAAATAAATGCATAAACCCAACCATTAAATCTATGTGCAGTGGGCTTTGAGACATCTTTATGCACCATGGTAGACAGTTCTAGGAAATGTGGTCTGATCAGGTGTAAATAGTTTGGACTATTTAAAACAGCATATTGTCCAGCATTACTTAGAAGAAATAAATATGGATGGCTTGTTGGTTATTGGTAAAGAGCTGTTTGCAGACCAAAGGTCACCCACTTCATTTCCAGTTTTAAAAAACCAGACTCTACTCTCAGTCAGAAAGCACTGTGGCTTCAGCTCAAACAGAAAGAAACTGAGCAATTAGAATTGCTGTGAAATATAGTGATGACCACTAACTGTTCTGACTCAACCCTGTTACCAGCAAGAAAATCTCAAACAAACGCAGCAACTCAAACCTTCTCAGCTTTAATCTACAAATAACTTCTTTGCAGATAAAAGATGGCTTGCAGCCAATTAGTCCAACCAGAAAAGCCTTGACAGAATTCTTCAGATAGGCCAGAGTCTCCACACACAATGCTGAGTCCTTAGAACATTTTTGCTTTCTGCAAAAGCAAAAACCTTTTGAAACCAGGCTTATATTCCCTGGAGGGAGGGGTGATTACATTGCATCCTTACTCCCAAGTCAACTGTGCTGCTCCAGCTGTTCTCTTCTATGAATCATTCTGTGCTCACATGCACTTGGTACAGGCTCCTCGGGAACCTCTTCATCACTGTTGCCAGCCCCCACAATCTCTGAAGGCAGCAGTCCACTCCCTGATGGTCCTGACCCCTCATCAGAGTCATCACTCTCCTCAGCCATCTGCGCCATCTGCACCATCTGCGGGCTAACCACAACACTAACAGAGAAATTTAAAAGAGAGACATTTAGGAAGAACATGGCAATCAAAGGCCACTTCTCATATATTTTATTTTTTAAAAAAATTATAAAAACACTTTAAGCTGATAGTATTGATGCTCATATATTTGTAATAGAACACCTATAGTAATGTTTGGGGGGCATAAATACCCAGAAGTTCTCAAGAATATATCTAGAAGGAATACATTCAGAAGTTTTGTTATTGTTGAGGGATGGTATACTTTAAGGAGTTACAACAAGAAATAGGTTCCCTGTTTATTACATCCCTCACTTTTCTCAAATCAGGTTGATTTTCGCACAGAGCACAGGATTAAGTAACAAAATCAATGCCTTAAACTTATCATTAGCTTACAATATATACAAATGTGTCCAAAATGTCAGCCCAGCCACTTGTGTGATATTGAGGTTGTTTAATGCTTTTTTAAAAAGATAGAAATTGTATAAAGTAAAACTGACATTACCTGCTCTAGTCCTGTACTGAATGTTTGGTTGTAAGAATGTCCTTTGGCCATATAAATGGCCATTTATTTTGAGACTTTTGCATAGCTTAATTGCCTCAGCTGTTACTTAATGGCCTTTGATAACTGCTTATTACTGACATGGGGCTCTGTACCATTCATCTCCTGAATGAGTAGGGCAATTTGGATTGAATCTGAGGAGAGCAGAGAAAATGTCCCAGCGAGTTGACTAGGATGAATAATAGGAGAGAGGAGACATGGTCCAACGAGCTTTGGAGATTGGATTTGCCCATTCTTATGCTTGCTTGACTCTACTCAACTTGCATTAAGCATATAACCTCAGAATTTTGGGTAACTATGATTCTTTAAAAAAGCTGTTCTGCAAAATGCCATAACCTGGAAAAAAACAGGAAGTGCCAAATACCATTCAGATTGAAGAATCAATAAAGGGGAACATTTGTAGTGCAGGGTTGAAATGAGGGGTCTATACAATGAGTATAGATTTGAAAATTAATGTATTAAAAAGCTAGATGCATCTGGCAATTAAAATGGAGTAAATGATTGCAAGTTATATATCAATGGTAAAAAATGAAAGCAAATAGATGGATTTGTATACTTTGGTAGATTGTTTATTAAAGATGGGGAAACATCTTGAGAGATGTAAATGCTGATTGAAGGGGTAGTATGTGGCTTATTTCCAGGATTAATACTTGTGAAAAGAAGAAAAATAGGTGTGGATAAAAACACACATATGCCCACCTTGTTGTTTGGAATTAAGAGTTCAGTACATCAGGGAAAAATAAATTGAATACATTGGGAGTGGAGTTCTTAAAAATATGGATAGTAAAGCAAGAGATTGAGACAAGAATGAATAAGAGTTGAAAACAAAATGAATGACCTCTATGAAAGAAATATGTTGATGTGATTTCAAAGAGGAAATGAAAGAGAATCAAATCTCAAAGCAAATATACAAAGATCGAGTGAATGTGTCAAGGGGAAGGGCAAACTGAAGAAGTCATAGTTGGATGGAGTTGATGAGCTTCTTAAAAAAGATGAGTAACTCATCTCAGAAGAATATATGAAGCTGTGCATCAGCATGATGGATGCTTTGCAAAGAGGGAAAAAATGGAAAGGCATATATAGTGAATGGTGTGGGTGTAACTAGCTTCAGCTATATTTCTTATCTCTTTAGTTTCTTTAGTTTTCACCCTCATACTTTTTTCCTATGCATTGTATAATACTTGTTACTCTAAAAGGAAAAAAGCAGGATGGAGATAGGCATACGCATGCACACACACCCATATCCACACACACACTGATCAAGTTTTTCTTAAAACTTCTCTCTCTCATTTGAATAATAACTTTAACATAAGCTCTGGACTAAAGTTGAACATTCCTTTGTCAATCAGCTGTTCTAGGATACATTGCTTGGTTCATATAGGACAGTGTTTCTCAGCCACAGCTAGATGAATGGACTTCCATTCCCCAAATTCCCCAGTCACCCCAATTGAAATTGTTGAGGTTGGGAAACACTTCTGTAGGATTTCCAAGATGAAGTGTGATCCCAGCTCTGCTCACTGATTTATTTCAAAGTTTTTGCATCACCTTCAAGGATATGAAGGTGCTGAAAAGGGGTCCCATTAAAATCAAACAAAAATCCATATTACAGAAAGATTAAAAATTACAGCTTACAGTAAAACAAATAGCACCCTAACATTAGAACCATAGCAGCTGAAAATAGCATAGACAACTGCAGTTTGTATTAAGAGGTTCATGGAGGCCTGATTAAAAGCCATTAATAGCAATTATCTATTTGTAAAGTGTTCTGTCAGTCATTTTGGAATAGAATAAAAAATAATTATAAAGGAGCATCCATGTATGGCTGAGGTTAAAGATCACAATTGGAAACAAATCGTTGGTTTGCAGATTTTTTTTTTAAAATCAGAAATGATTCTATGTTATGTATTAGAAATAACATCTAGTTTGATTCTTACCTCATGGTAAAATCTACTAATAAAGCACAAGGCAAGCTAACGCTGAGATAAACAGATACTTGCAAAGATTTCTCTTTTACTTCTGTTTGTCTTCCATTCTTTTTGATTTATTTCTTTACCTGTCTCAAACAGACAAAAGAAAGATCCAAGGAGACATTTGCAATAGATAAATGACTTTCTCTTTTACATTGACTAAATCTTCAAGAATAGCAGGACCTGTTTCCTGCTTTATTCAGATTTGCCCTGATGACTCCCTTTGAAATGCACATTTTTAATTTTAGAGCAAATCTGGATAAAGCAAATTCCAACACTGTGATGTGTTCAAATTTAGTGGCAATCTCCCCCCCCCCCCGCCCCATCCTCNNNCCCCCCCCCCCCCGCCCCATCCTCCAAATAACAGACATGTTTCTGATGGATTTTCTTTGGACGTTCAGCTACAGTTTAGTTAGCTTGTTAAAGATATATTCAATGTCATCAATCTTTTATTGGATGAATAATATGGGGATTATGCATGGTAAAGAGACTTTCCCCACTGATGGCTTTGAGTAGAAGAAAACTTTACGAACATGGACTTTTTCTGCCTCCATTTCTGATCTTT
This sequence comes from Laticauda laticaudata, assembly GCA_004320025.1. Lineage (NCBI taxonomy): Eukaryota > Metazoa > Chordata > Lepidosauria > Squamata > Elapidae > Laticauda > Laticauda laticaudata. Next base: position 8,455 of record BHFT01009400.1, read on the forward strand.
GTTCTGCCTTTAAAGGCTTTGTTTCAAGTCTCTGTAATCACCTGGCTTTCTTCTGGCTGAATAGCTGACAAAGCATAATGGAATTTCTATACCTTGTGGCTATCCTTGGGCAGTGGCAGAGGGAGAAAAACACAATATAATATTTAATTCAAATTAAAATTATGCTTTCACCCACCCACTACTTATCTAGACCCCACAGGTTGTGGAATATACACTTCAGAAGTAATTCAAGGCCAGGTGTGGCCCTTGCCTAAAATTGGTTTCATATTTTTGGTTCACGCTATAGCTTGTTGAGGAGCTGAGGTCAGAACTGAATCCACCCAGCCAGCTTAATCAACTAGAGAAGGCCTGTTCTCAAGGTGCATAAGGTCTGATTAAGGCAACAGGTCTTTTCTCTCATACTTCTGACTCTGTGGAATATTCTCTCCTCAGGGGTAAATCTTCCCCCCATTTGTTGATATTTTGGAAATTAGTTAAATCTATCCTATTTAAGCAGGGTTTGGGCCCCAACTGTTTGAACTAAGCATCTAACCTAGGTTATGTGTTAGAAATTTTTGTTGTTGTTGTTTTGTTTGTTTGCTTTCATTTGCTTGTCCACTTCCCAGAATCCTTCAGGGTTTTGGTGAATTTTTTTGTTTGTTAAACAAATAACCATACATTCTACATTGGCTGTATCTATTTCTTCAGAAACAGAGTCAACATATGCATTTCATTTAGAGAAGTCATGCAGAACACATTCCAAAATCATTCATATATTTGTTTTTTTTTTAATCCCATACTTTCCCTATGTGGTAGAATTGAAAAATTCATTTCCAATATGTGAAGAATAGTAAGTTATATCAATTGCAATGGCTTTGTTCTATGTTGTGATTTGCAATATGGTTGAGTTTTGTTTGAATTAAGTCATAATCTGATTGCCTATTTGATTTGCTTCTGTGACTTCAGCAGAATTGGATGGCATTAGCCGTCCAGGGACAAACTTATTCAATTCAACTCAAGAAGTACACAAACTTTTGTTTTTAAGGAGCCTGTAACTTTGGGTGGTTGGAGGAGAGGGGTGGGTGGGTAAAAGGCTTGTTAATTTTTCTTGTTTTATAGGCGATTATTAGGAAAATAATAAACATTCTAAAGGGGTTTCTTGGAAAATAAGAATAATAAACATCCTACCAAACAAAGCAGTTGTGATGCTAGGAAATGGCCCAGATAAGCTTTAGCTCTTGCTGTGTGGCTAAGAAGAAGAGATTGAAGACATTTCCAGTTATATTTACTTTAATCTAGCATTGTATCCCAACTTCAAGCTATGAATAATTTAACTATGACTTATTGGAACAAGCTAAAAGTGTAGCTTTTGTACAAGTGCATCATTAAAGTTAACCACAATTATGTCATCTTTCTACAACACTGTTAACTAAAGGCTAGGTTCCACTGGCCGACAGATGCAAAACGTATGCAAAAAGGGCACAGCGGACAAGCAAAATTTCGGGGGTGGCTCCATCTGTTGTTATCCGCTCCAAAAAGTGCCCCGAATTTGCATAAACAGAGTGGAAAAGAATGGAAAGGAAAGGAACGGACAGGTCATGGTAGTACGTAGCGAGGATGTAAGTGGATTGTTCATAAGAAGCCTAGCAGATTGGAAGCAGATGGAAGCGGATGACACATCCGAAAGGGCTTCTGCGGGATGAGAGAATTGCGAAGCGGGACGCAATAGCGCGAAGGAGCGGATGCATCATGTGATGCCTTATACGGATGCAAAGGGCGATGGTTATAGTGGGTACTGCATTAGCACGCATGCAATAGCAGATGCAAAGTGTTTCCACTGCGCATGTGCGGGAGTATGAATTGCCATTCAGCTCCATGGATATAAAAGGATGCACTCCGGCAAGCCAGTTAGCATTTCAGAGGAAAGACGTGCTGCCACAGACATCTCTTGAACTAACACACCATGGTTCGTTCAGTCAGGGAAGAAGGAGGAAAGACCAGTACCTACTCCTGGCCTGCCCTGGCAAAGCAAGGACAAAAAAAACCACCAATCCCACCCCCTGGCACTGACTCTGAAGCTGCTCGTGCTTCTGCTTGGTGCTGCTGGTTGCTTCTTCCTTGCTGTGCGTTGCTGCTAGCCTGCTGCTGCCTGCTAGTGCCTTCTCCTGCTGCTCTGCTGCTCGGTTGCTGCTGCTACTGCCCAACTTCTACTGTTGCTCGTGGTGGAACCAGCCCGAAGGCCTTCTAAAGCCCTGCTGCTCACAGCCCCTGAAGGCCCGGGTCTGCTCAATGGCCCCTGCCAAGAAGGAGGAAGAAGGGCAGAGAAGTGAGAAGGGAGAGAGGAAACAGTACACCCTTTCTGAGAACATGAGGAGGAGGTTGTTGGAATGGCTGGGGTTGAGAATGCAGTACCTGTGGAGAAAGGCCACAGACTCTATCGCGGACACCAAGCGAGGAAGCAGGCAGCTGGAGAGGGGACAACGCAGAGAGCCTGGGCTCTCCTGGATGGTGGAAGCACATGCTACACCTCGTTTTATAAATGGCCAAGCTACACCCTTCGAAGACATTTCTGGCTAAGGCCGCTGTCAAGCTCACTGACCAGGAGATTGCACGTTAACATGGCCAAGTTGCAGCTCTCCTGGAGGGTGAAGCGTCCGCCACCTCCGAGAAGCAGCCCCTCTGACAACCCTCCTCCTCAGACAGGCCCCACAGAGAGCCAGTCCTCTTCCCAGCCAGGAGCAAGGCTACCATGTCCCAGGCAGGTGTTCTTCGGAGCGGCCCCATGGCAGACGACCTCCCCCCGACAGCTGCACTCCCCATGCCAGAGGACGTGGAGGGATCCCCTGTCACAAATGGCAGGAAGTAAAGATAGCGGCAGCCACCAAACCAGAGGACCAACCCACACCCCACCCCAAGCTTTCCACCTCCACAGAAGAAAGTTTGGCAGACGAGGCAGACTGGGAGGGCCAGACCAACACTTGTCCTTGGGTTGGTAGATCAGTGACACAATCAAAACCAGCAGAGATCTTCTGTCTCAGCTGGGTCCACACGCCCGATCATACTATCTCGAACCGGGAAAGCCCTTCATTCACCTACGTGAGGCAGACCCCTTCATGGACCTGCCCGCAGGCCCAGTACCAGGCTGATGAAGCAGAGATAACAGCACTTTCTGCACAACCCTCCAGGCCAGCTGAACCTGCTCCGACCCAGTCCAGGGGGTCTGCTTCCTCCAACCCAGGCGATGTTCACAGCCCTTCACCGGCTTTTCAACAGCCCCTCACCCTCACCAAGGCTACGAGTTACCAGGGACTTCCCACAAACAGAGGCAGACCTGTCCCAGTCCAGGGCCCAGGTTTGCATCGCACATCACCAGATGCCCTCACCTCGCCCAGCTGCAGGACAGACAAGCCCCACTACACTCCTCCTTCCTCCACCCACAGCCAAGCCCCTCAATGGACAATCTGTTTCATCAATCTGGGCCTGACATCCCAGGTCCTTGGATGAAGCCGGCCTCTCAACATTATGGGACTGAGTCAGTCTCTAGAGCTTCCCCTGAAAACCACCACCATTCCCCTGTTTGTGACTCTTGGGGCCAAGGCACCCCACATGGCCGCCTCAGACCAGTCACTCCAGCCACAAGCCACCCTCAACTAGTCCCTGGCCCGCTTGACAGCTGAGACCCATGGACATGCCACAGAGTGACTGAGGAATTAGTGCCAGAGAAAATGAGTTGCGTTACCTGTTCATCTTTATACTTTGCCTAAGACACTTCTAGTGCGTTCATTTTGCTTTTTTGAATAATAAAGTCACTACAGTTTATCTTAGGACAGTTATGAATAAAGGTTTATCTTTGCTTCAGTGCACACTTGGTTCATTTTATTTACTTCATAAAGTGTTGGTTTGAAAAACTTTGGAAAAAATGGTTTTAAACTTTTTGCATGCTTGTGCGGATGGGTAAGGGATAGTTTGTGGCATGGGGTAAGGATTTAGTTGTGGGATAGGTAAGGGGATAGCTGTGGGATAGGTAAGAATAGTTGTGGGAGGTAAGGATAGTTGTGGGACCAGGTAAGGATAGCTGCTGGCGTAATAGAAGGTAAACCTCCAGCTGCAAAGGCATAGTGGGACGGTAATGGTCCCACCCCCCCGGCTGCCCACACGATATGGTACCCTTTCTTTATCAATTAACAATTTATTCATTGATAACAACATTTCAAAATAAAACAAAGCTCTTTATTAATGCCCTATTCATGTATGGGCCACTCAACATAACATTGGCACACAAATTCCATCCAGTGTTTATGATTACAGGCTCAAGAACGCATCCATTAACCATCTATTCATCCTGTCTGTTGTCACTCCACTGCTCCCCAGTCGCGGGAGTTGCACCAGTGTTTCAGGAGTTGTTGCCTGCTTCTTCCCTTCACATTGAAGCTTTTTTGTTGGGGCCTTGACTCCCAGTTTTCTTATCAGGTTTCATCCGTGCCTCACCAGACTCCATGTCCCCATTCCCTTGTTGATTGTCCAACTAAGCCTGTTTTCTGCAACACTGGTAGCGGGTACACATGAGATTGTGCAGGTTGCACCAAAGCTTTCCACGAGTGCTCCTCCACAGTCTGTGTTTGATGCTGCATTGGTGGTTGAGAGAAGTATCCTGCGAACCTGTTGGCCAGGATGACCAAAGGTGTTCTTCATTCCACACCTGTCTTGCCCTGGACAGCCTGTAGTTGAAGATCCTCTCTTCAGGGTGAGGTATCTGCGAAACTTGTAGGGCTTCATTGAGGTAGGTTCTTGAGAGAGGAAGGTTGTCATCACCCATGATGAAGTAGGGCACCTCTTGTGTGTCATTGAGCTAAGGCGGTCTGATCTGGAAAACCCATGATGCAGGTTGCGTTCCAAGCCCATCCTTGAGTTCACTGGCAGTGTTATTACCTGGGCATCTGAAGCTGAACCCCGTTGCCTGAAGTATCAGATGTACATGTAAACTTTAGTCAGCATCAACCAGGGCCAAAGAGGATAATTACTGAAGGAAGCCCTTGTAGTTGTTTAATAAGGGGACACCTGAGTTGGCTGGAAAGCTTTGCAGGCCCCACGTGCTTTCCCATCTATGGCTCCAACCAGTAGTGGTGGGAAAGTTCCACCTCTGATACCACTCTTCTGCAACTTTCCTTTCAGCCTTCTTCAGTGGTGGGAAACTTGGTGGGAGCTCCTTCCACGTTATTCTTCTATTGATGGCTTCCACCACTTCTCCAAACCAACTTTTGCTGATTGCTGTGTGTGGCACTTCCCAGGCTTACTGAATGTTTCTGTTGTGGTTCCAGAGCCAGGTTTGCCCAACAGAGTCAGTGCCACCTTCAAGTCTAGGGTCCAGGTTGGGACGGGAAGTTTGGTGATTGACTTGCGTCAAACCTGGGGCCTCAGACGCTCACAATTTCATCAACATTGGCTGGGTGGCCATCCTCATTGAAGGTGATGGAATGCACGACGGGTTCTTCATTGCTTCAGCTCCACCTTCAGCATTGTGCAGACAGGTTCAAGCTACCACTCTTCTCCCGATCCATTGTCAGACCCACAACAGCGGGCTTGAATGTCTCCTTCTTCTCCTTTGCTGCTAGAAAAGCGTGAAACAGTTCTGAACAGGACTTGGTTCTTGGTGTTTGAAAGATAGCAGCTACCACTAATGGAAGTGTGTTATGATCCAAGGTGGAGATCAATGGATGATATGGAATCTGCCAAGACGACAAAGGTTGAATAGTGGTCTGTACACACACAGCTGCCTGGACTCATACTGAGATCCAGGGATGATTTCCTCCCCCTTTTTATAGGAAATTCAGTTTGTCCACTGGGTGTCCTTCCACATACTCTAGGCCATACTCCAGGCCATATACTCCAGGAACATCCTAAATATGCCGAGATTACATCCCAATATACAAATGTTTGTCCATTTTTAATGCTTTATATACGAGAGATGCATCCTCTTACATCCTTTCTATTTCTGTGCTACTGAACACTGTGTGGACAGTTTCTTGTGTACTTTCACTTCCTCCCTCTTTCTTTGCTTTTCCGCTTGAGAGCAGATGTGAGGTTGCGGGAGGACATCCAGAGGATTGCCCGGGAGGATACAGCAGACCTTTAACGGATGGACATACGGACACTGAGATACGTTTCGTTGTCCCCTTATGTGTCCGCGATGTACATCCCGCTACAACGGCGGAAAATGTTCATCACGCTCAAAAAAGTCTTGTGCCAGCTCAAAAACTTCTTGCAACAGTATGAAATCTCCATGGATGGATGCTCGACACGATTTAGAGTGTCATGAACACATATTGCAATGTGACATACACAACGGCGTGCATCGCGTTTATCCAATGGATGGCAAGCTTTTTTGTCCGTTTTACATCCTCTTTGCATCCGTTGGTGCAGTGGGACATGGGCTTAAAGTGGAAGCAAATTGTGCAGCCACATGGAAGGAGATCGAAGGGTGACAGAGAGATAAAGAGAGGTTCACTCTTTTTCAGTCCATCACAACTTAACAAAACATTGAAAATGCATAGATACTTTGGTGGAGAGGCTCTTAATAGCCTCTTATGTACCAACTTTTTAAAAAGGTCTTATTTCAGCAATGAAGACTGTAAAACAACATCATGTGGACTAATTTTTGTTTAAATTTGTCTCTTTTTCTTCCTCAGAGCTATACCATAAAAGAAAAGAATATGTAGCAATTAATGGTCTATAGATATAGAAGACTAAATGGAAATATATCTTCATACAATATGTAGCTCTGCCTGCTGCTGATAAGTGACCCAGCTGTACTGTTGGGTCTTAAATAATCAGGATAATGTTATCACCCTTAACAACATTTACAAACTACTTCTCTGAATCCAGTTTCATGCTATGGGACCCAGATTCTTTCTCAATGGAAGCCAGATGGAGAGTGACCCATCCTCCCACCAATAAACAATGGTATCTTTGATTGCTGAGCAATAGAGGAAGTGATGACAGCTTCCTCCTGAAATGTCCTGAATAATGGCAGTTCAGCATATTTTGGTCAAGAAGTATCTGCTCCTACCTTAATGGTGAGGAAGAGATGAGCAAAAACAGAATCCAAGAGTACATTTTAAGACTTTAAAATGTAACAATTCTGTATTAATTTAATTGGAAATTTAAACTTGTTGAATTTGAGTTATTATAGAGACCAATGGCTTTTTTGAGGCTGCAGTGAAATTTCATTCAATGGTGGTGCATTAAATAATATAAAGCTGTTACATTTAAAAAATAATCAAAGTATCACCAGATGGCTGAACGGAATGGAATGGAATGGAATGGAATAGAATAGAATAGAATAGAATAGAATAGAATAGAATAGAATAGAATAGAATAGAATAGNAAATCATACAAGGAAACAGTCACTACAATCACAAGTGGGAGGGATGGGTGATAAGGAGTGATGAGAAGATTAACAGTAATAGTAGTGCAAGCTTTGTAATAGTTGAACAGTGTTGAGGGAATTATTTGTTTAGCAGAGTGATGGCTTTCAGAAAAAAACTGTTCTTGTGTCTAGTTGTTCTGGTGTGCAGTGCTCTATAGCATTGTTTTGAGGGAAGGAGTTGAAACAGTTTCTGTCCAGGATGTGAGGGGTCTGTAAATATTTTCACAGCCCTCTTTTTGCCTCATGCAGTATATAGGTCCTCAATTGTTTTTTTTCTGCAATCCTAATTTTCCTCTGAAGTCTGTCCTGTTGGGCTGCAGAATCAAACCAGATAGTTATAGAGCTGCAGAAGACAGACTTGCAACATTTTGGCATGTTTAATGGAACTATCATGAGACTATTATTTAAGAAGAAAATTAAAAGTGTTGTTACATAAATGTTGGATCTAAACATTAAATAACCATCTGGGAGTATAATAGTGCTTGTGTATTCCCAGTTGCCAATCCCTATCTGACTAAAAAAAACCCCACAAAATCTACACATATTTGTATTAGAGTTTATTAACATATGTTTCTCATTTCTCAGATTTATACCCTGTCTTCCAGGCAAACGCAATAGTTCCTATCCATTTTTCTCACAACAGCATCCCTACCAAGCTGGCTGAGAAGACCAGCAGCATTCTAGAATTGTCCAGGAAGGCAGATTAACAGAAGCAGTAGTGTAATACATGCCCTGCAATAGTTCTGCTGTGATGTCCCATGTATGCTCTGATGAGGGGAAGGATTGCAGTGTAATACTAACTTCATCAGGTTAATGAAAACAGGACACTTCTGTGAACACTGTTAGGAATGCATTACCCAAATCCAGCCAAGTGAGCCACAACAAGCTAAAGGCTCTAAATCTCCTAAGCTTAGCCCAACACCTTAAGTATAGTACTATATCACACCAGCTTTTCCTTCAGTACAATATGCAACACACCAAGACCCTGCCCCAAAGCAGGACAAACCAGGAATAAGTTCTCAACAATGGGAAAATCTGAAATTTGCCCCGACAAGGACAGTCAAGATTCATCTGCTCAGTCTAACCTGCCAGAACACAGCACAAAGAATAAATTGATCAGTGTAACATACCTCCTTGCCTGTGAAGATGCTAACCACAGTTGTTGCCAAAAATTATTTTGTGAGCATCTGAAGGACCACACATTGCCCTGATCTAATATATAGAAACTAAGCAGAAAGGAAATTTTCATCATTCACAAGAGAAAGTATGAATGAAATATTCCTTGACCTTATGCAATTTTGTCAAAGCCATTTCTGTCAATGTTTCACCAGACACTTCAAAGGAAGTGGCTTTTGGGTAAAAATGATGCTCTTCTTGCCAATCATTATGAAAATCTATGTCTACTTTCCAGCAATGACAGTTCTAGGGCATCCTTTAGCCAAAGTATAAAATTGATGTTTTCACATTTATTTGGCTTTGCCCATTTATGGTAGCATTTTTGTTGTTGTTCACATGATGTCTTCATATAGTATAATTTCTGGTGAATAGTTCTCATTGAGAAATGACCCTGGGCTGCTATTGCAATGGATTGAATCAATGACAAGCTTGTTTCTTCTTTTAAAAAGTGGGGAGAAAAGGGAAGTCTGCAAATCCATGGCATCTATCATGGTATGTTTTACAGGGTAGTGATGGGCAAGACAATGGATGTCTCCCATCCATCATTTAAATCCTCTAAGAGCTACAGAGTAAGGCAAGGGAGGGTGGAAAGAAGGGAATTTCATCTGTTTTGATAAGAATACAAAATTGGAAGCCAAGGATGTATTACCCAATTTTGATAATAACCCCCAATACCGGACAGTGTTTTTATGGGGGACTTAGAGTTGAAATGATTTATATTCAGAGGTGGGATTCAAATTTTTTAACAACCGATTCTGTGGGTGTGGCTAAATTGGTGGGTGTGACTTGATGGTCATGTGACTGGCTGGGTGTGGCCAACACAATATCACTCACATTGAGGCATGCATCTCCTCGCCTGGCCTCTCATGACTGTGGGGATGCTGCAACAGTTGCAAGTGTGAAAAATTGTCATAAGTCACTTTTTTCAGTGCCATTGTAACTTTGAATGGTCACTCCACACAAGCAAAGTACCAGCAAAAAGGGGAAAAAAAGCTCCCACAGAAGTTCCCTGAGACAGGAAGTCTAGTCCTGCAAGAAAATTGTAATCAGGTTAATGGAGAGGCAGTTCTTAAGGCCATGTCACACTGCACCAAGGGGATGCAAAGAGAAAGTAAAACGGACAAAAAAGCTTTCCATCCGTTCGAATAACGCGATGTACTCACTGGCCTCCGTTTGGCTCCTTTCTTATCCGTCCCAGAACCGTTTTATTGACGTTTCACCGCTCCAAAAGTTTTTTGGGCTCCTAAAACTTTTGCACGGAAAATGTATCCCATTTGTCCATTTGCCAATCCGCTAACACAATCCGCTAACACATCCATTACGCACCGTTACGCAAATACGCTATATCCGCTAAGGCGTGCGCTGCACATCCACGCAACTCGCATCTGCCACGGAACGCAGGGAGAAGTGAAACAGGATGCAGAACGGATGCAGAACAGATGCCTAGTGGATGCAGAAATGGAAACAAAGCGTTTTAAAGGAAAAAACGTTCACAGAAGGGGCCTATCTCAGATATGAAGGATGTGTCTACAGGCAATGCCTAGAGATGCCTAGAGATGCTAGAGGATCACAAGGGACACCCTATACTGCCCATAAAAAAGAGGAGCAACTCGCCTGCATCTCACTTGGGCAGCCCAGCGACCAGCTGTGCTAGACCCCTGCAACCTTCACTGACTGTTGCTCTTCCACAGCATCAGTCATGTCCACTGTGGATTGCGAAAAAATCCTCTGCAGCCAAATCCTTCTGCAACACTGCGAAACCATCTACACTCTGTGGAGCATGTACTACGGGAAGAAAAGGAGGCAACCCAAGTCTGGCTCCAAGAGGTTTGCCAGAAGAAGCACAAGTACGTAACTTTACGACAAGCTGATGGTGGAGCTCAGGACGAAAGACCCTCGGGCATTCAGAACTTTTTATAATATGGCCTCCAGCCATGTTTGATAACTTGTGAGCGCCTTGACACCCCAAGTTGACCAAGACAAACAACCAACTTCCCGCCCAGCCTGGAACCTGGGCTAAGGTTGGCAACACATCTCTCACCACTTGGCCTCAGGGACCACCCTACAGGAGCATGCAGTACGGCTGGAGGGTGCCACCCAACCCCATCAGCTTTGTTGTCAGAGAAGTGGTCATGCCATCATAGAAGAATAACAAGGAGACTCCCCAGTACCCCTCCCACTGAAAGATCGGAAGAATGTTGCAGAGCATGGTATCGAAGTGGGAACTTCCCACACCGTTGGATGCCATCAATGGGAAGCACGGGGCCTGCAAAGCTCCAGTCAAACTCAGGCTCCACTTATGTCAACTCCAAGGGCTTCTTCAGCATCATTCTCTTCGTCATGGTCGATGCTGACTACAGATTCAATGTACATCGATGCTTCAGCAACGGCTCATCCTTAGATGCCCAGGTATACAATCCAGTCACCTCAGGAGGGGCTGGAAGCAACGTCATGGTGGGCTTACCCCAGATCCAGACCCGCTGCCCAACTGACACCCCAAAGATGGTCCCTCCTTCATCGTGGCGATGACGCCTTCCTCACCTAACTAACCTACCTCATAAGCCCTAAACCTCCAAATATCTCACCCCATGAAGAGAGGATCTTTAACTGCCAGCTGTCCAGGCAAGACGGGTGGTGGAGAACGCCTTTTGGCATCCTGGCCAACCAGTTCCAGGTACTTATAGCCAACATGCAAGCATCGGCCAGAGACCATGAGGAGGATCGCTGGAAGCATTGCTGCACCTGCACAATTCTCATGCGCACCAGCTACCCGGTCTTGCAGAACAGGCTTGTGGACCTCCCCAGCAAGGCAATGGGACATGGAGCCTGGGAAGGAGGCAAAGGCGAAACTAAATAGACACTGAGGTGTGCAAGGGCCCAACAGAGCCTTCAACATGAGGGCGAAGAAGCAGCGCAACCTCCTGAAACACTGTGCAACTCCCCAGCAGAGCGGTGGATGTGGCAAAAGACAGGATGGTAGATGCTAGATGCCTCCTTCAAGCCTGTCCATCACACGGATGAGATTGGCATGTATGTTTGGTTGGCCACAAATGAACAGAGGCGTTTAATAAAGAGTTGTGTTGTGTTTAAATGTGTGGATCCAAATGCTTACATTGGTTATTGATAATGAAGGGCCATAAGGGGTGGCAATTTGGGAGTGTGGACCATCCAGTCCCACTAGGCTTGCACTGGAGTTTATCTATCGCCATCCCACAGGTATCCCTTCATCCCACAGGTATCCCTCCAATCCCACAGCTATCTTAACCCATCCCACCAGGTATCCCTTCCCATCCCAGCAAGCTATCTTAATCCCATCCACAGGTATCCCTTCCCCATCCCAATATCTTCCCATCCACAAGCTTATCTTAACCCATCCACAGCTATCTTAACCATCCCACAGTATCCATTCCCATCCACAGGTACCTGCCCATCCCACATTTCAGCTATCTTTAACCCATCCTCCACAAGCATGCAAGGCTAAACCATTTCTAAAAGTTTCCACCAGACTTTTTATAAAAAAAAATAAATGAAGCAAAGTTGTGAAACAAAGAAAACTTTATATAATAAACAACCGGTAAAAGCAAAACGACCCAAGTCAATGTCCAAATAAATCACAAATATCCGGCAGCCAAGTTCCTCTGGCACTCCTCTTGTCACTTGGAGGTTGTGCCCATCTATAGGTGTTAATGTTTAGGTGCAGGTGCTGTGGAAGGTGGGTGCTGCTGCAGTGCCTGGCTGAGGTGTGCTGGAGTCCTGGCCCCGAGAGGACAACAGGGGAATGGTGTGTTGAGAAAGGTCTCGGAGAGCTGGCTCACCACGCGATGCTGAAGAGGTCCATTCATCCATGCCATGGGTGTCAGCCCCAGTACTGAGGACAGATGTACTGAGGCTGGGCTTGGCTGTGGGACGGAGGAAAGGAGTAGTGTAGTGGGGCTGCCTGGTCTGCAGCGGGGTCAGGAAACCTGGCGTGGGTGGCATCATTTGCGTGCTGCATCGCTTGGCGTGGGTGTCGCCCGATCCTGTGCCTGTATGTGGAAGGGCTGCTGTCTGTGCTGCTGGACCTCCAGGTAAGCTGTAGCCCTGGAGGTGAGGGGCTGTGGGAAACCCTGGTAATGGGAGGGACATCACATGGTGGAGGAGCAGACCTGATGGGTGGAGTCAGGCTTTAAGCTGGATCTGGAGGTTTGTTTAAGCAGCGTGAATGATCCTCTCCTTCACCACCTGGTACTTGGATCCGCCATCTCCTTGAGGGTCTGGTTGATTGTAATTGAGGAAGGCTTGCAGTTGGAGGAGGAAAGGATTCGATGGACCAGCTGAGAAAGAAGACCTATGCTGGTGCGGATGGTGTCCCTATCTCCACCAGCACCTTGCGCCTGCCCCTCCTGCCATATGGCTCCTGCCTTACTGATTGGAGCGGAGGTGTGGGTGGATAGCGGCCTTCGGCAGGCATGGACTCCCCAAAATGGCATTTCCCTCTTCCACCGCACCAGGGAGTTCCTCATCGGCTCTCACACCACACTTTCCACACACCCTGCCCCGGATTCTCCGCCGTGGCACCTCCACAAAACCTGGCTGGAGACAGGGACTGACTCTCGCTTGGAAGAGGACTGGGTCGCAGCAGAAGGCTGCCGGAGAGAGAGGGTAGACAGATGGGCTGCCTGGTGCTCCCGGTGGCGACCTCACCCTCCAGGAAGCTGCACCTTGGCCATTACATAGTTCTCTCTGTCCGTCAGCTTAACCCCGCGGCCTGCCATATTTTTTGAGGTGGCAGCTTTCCGTACCAAGTGTGCATGTCTTCCCACCAGACCAAGGAGACATCAGGTGTGTAGCCAGACCTCGCCCTCTCTCTCCAAGCAGCCTGCTTCCGCTTGGTGTCCCTTACAGCCGAGTGTCCCTTCCACCACAGATAAGTCGTTCTCCCTCAGCCACTCCAGCACCTTATTCCTCGTGTTCCTCCCCTCAATGAGTATCCTCCTCTCACCGTCCCGGCATAACGCCTCTTCCTCCCTTTGAGCAGGACCAAGATGGGCCTACATCAGAGGGGCTCCCATGTGTAGGGGCCTGCTCCTCCACCACCAACAAGCAGCAGCAGCAGCAGCATCACCAGCAGATCATAATCAGCACAGCAGGATACAATCAGCAGCACAGCACAGCAAGCAAAGACCAGGATCATCAGCAGCAAGTAACACAGCAGCAGGTCAGCAAGACCAGGACACGAGCAGCAGCAGCAAACATGAGCAGGAACCAGGAGCACGAGCAGACCAGGACAACGACAGAACGAGCAGGAACAGCAGGACCAGAGCAGCTTTCAGCAGAGTATGCCAGAGAAGCACACTACCAAGAGCAGCTAGAGAGAAGCCTCCAAGCAATTGATAACGAAGCCCCAAGCAGCAGAGCCCCCAGCAGAAGAATGAGTCAGGCCAGGGGCGGGAGGGTGTCCCATGTCCCTCTTGCCAGGATGGCTGCAGTCCTGAGGCTTTGCGCTCTTTCCCCATGGTTGTGGGGTTCTGGCTGGCAGAAGGCTAGCAGGAAGTGGCAAGGCACCAAGGCTGGCGGAAGGCTGCACCAAAGGCTGCAGGAAGCCTGGCAGGAAGGCTGCAGGAAGGCAGGCACCAAGGCTGGCAGAATAGACTGGCTGCAGGGAGCTGGAAGGCAGCTGCAGCCAATGGCTGGGAAGGGAGCTTCCCAGGCAGCTGGCAGCGAGGCTGGCAAGGAGGCTGGAAAGGCAGGCTGGAAGGGCAGGCTCGCCCAGCAAGAGCTGGCAGGCGAGGCTGCCCAGGAGGCTGGGAGGCCAAGGCTGGAAGGTGGCTGCCTAGGAGGGCTGGAGGCCAGGCTTGCAGGGAGGCTGGTAGCAAAGGCCTGGCAGAAAGGCTGGAAGGCAGACATGCAGGCAAGGACTTGATGTATTGAAGCAAGCAGGTCTTTCCCCAAGTGCTGCCACGTGCGAGCTGCTCCCTTATAATCTCGGGGTGCTGCGCAATGCATACCCCCGCATTCGCAATTAACTCCAAAGGCATCCGTTCTGCTTCCCGAGTGCAATAAACCGCAGGCTTCACTCTGCATCCACTTTATGCTGTGCATCCTGTTCTGCGTCCCGTTTTTTTCCAATTCCGCGTCCACACTTTGCATGAAACCCCCCGAAGCCTGCATCCGCTCCCATAGCGCTCACTCCCATCCGCTGGGCTTTTTCCGTTTCGCATCCGCTTTGCATCCATTCTGCGTCCTCCCCGCGTCTGTGTTATCCGCTCAATTATGCAAATTTTGCCCTTTTGAGCGCGGAAACAATGGATGCAACATTTTTCTCTTCCATTGTGTCCTTTTGGCATCCGTTGGGCAGTGTGACAGGGCCTTTAAGCAACAGCAGAATGTTTCCTTCCTGCCTTACTTACAGGATTAGGCCAGTAATTTCTTCTTACAACCGATTCTCTGAACTGCTCAGAATGTTAACAGCCAGTTCTAGCAAATTGGTGTGAACCTGTAGAATCCCACCCCTGTTTAGGCTGCTTCATTATGCAAAAATATTTTTAATTCAGAATTAACAATATGTCAAAAATTGGAATATAAATAGGAAAATGGGTAACATTCATTTTTGTAATTTGTCTAGTAACTATCTGTAAAGGTGAAAAGATTAAAGTGTTTATCTGCTTTATTTTGGTCACCACTGATGGTAAAGGTTCAGTATGCAATGTTTTCCCAATAAGTTCCCAATCAGTTAATTTTAAATTTGCCATGGGCACTGAGCTGCAATCTCCTGGACCAGCCTTAAGAGATTTCCTTGTGGTACCTTGGTATTATTTTTCTTCAACAAATAGCCGAATTCATCTACATGCTTCCTTTGTTCCTCAGAAAGTGAAGATCCCATATTTACAGAAACCAAAAAGTTGAAGAAACCACAAAGAGTTGAAGGTGCACCAAATCCTTGCCAGATGAAGTAAGAGGGTCCCTGTTCTTGCACCACTTGTTGTAATGATGAGGCAGTCGAGTTGTTTGATCATGAACAACTGAATCATGATGATCTTTATTGGAGCAATTTACAGAAAACAAATTCCTTTAAAAAATAGGATTTCCCAGATATCACATACATTTTCTTTTTCTCTGCTAAAGAGGCTTCAAATTCCCTAATCTATTGGCCATGAATTGCCTTTCAGGTCCACTTATCTTTCATATTTTTGCTATACATTTTGAAAGATTAAATATTTTTATATAGAAATAATTACATACCATCTATATCTCCATGAAAACAGATATAAAGCAAATTGGACTATTCCAAAGAATGAAAAAATGCAGTTTTATAAATGGAGGGAAAAAACAAAAATCATTGCAGGAACTGGGCATGGCTAATCTAGTGAAGAGAAGGGCCAGGGGAGACATGATAGCAGTGTTCCAATATTTGAGGGGCTGCCACAGAGACGAAGGGATCAAGCTATTTTCCAAAACACCCAAAGGCCAAACAAGAAATAATGGATGGAAACTGAACAAGGAGAGATTTAACATGGAAACAAGAAGAAACTTTCTGACAGTGGGAGCAATCAACCAATGGAACATCTTTCCCTTGGAAGTTGTGGGAGCATCATCGCTTGAGACTTTCAAGAAGAAATTGGACTGCCATTTGTCAGANGGGGGGGGGGGGGGGTTGGACGAGATGACCTACAAGGTCCCTTCCAACTCTGTTAATCTAATCTAATTGTAATGTGCAATTTTGAAAATGTTGATTGGAATCATCTAAGAAAAATGCATACAGATGTCACCTTTAATATAACAAGTGAAAGACAGGGAATCATGTTTTTCCAATCAATTAACTTTCCCAATGTGATGCCATTAAGAGAAATCAAACCATTCAAAACAACAACAACTCCCCACCACACTTTCTTCTGAACATTTGTAGCAAACATTCAGACAGATAGAACTCAGCCCTGGGGAGATACTACAGAAGACCTTCCTACCACAGATATTCTGAGTTGTTAATAGAGCTACTAACTTTACCATGTAGCTGTCTAAATGTGATATAAGGCACATGTCTAAAGATGTCTGATAAAGACACCTTCTTTTCATTTTACACATAAATTACAGAGGTTAAGAGATGGTGGTCTCTCCAGGATTTACCCCTTGCTGACCCTGAAGTACACCAGAAATTAAACATTCAGCTAAATATGGCTTTTATTTTTATAGTGACTCCCCTTCCTTTTATATACACAGATATACGAACACATGCATATATACAGACCATAGACAAAGATGCTTCCAATTTGCTGTTTACGTATTTGAGCTGCATCTTTCTGTAGATTTAAATCTGGCTTGTTGGGCTTACTTGCAAAGCAGAATAAATGAGAGACCCACTGCTCAATCCCCCAGAATAAACCATTAAAGTTAATGTAGTCGTGATGCTCATGAGTGTATGAATCAGTAGAAATCCACTCAGTTTTATTGTCTTCTTTAGTGAATAATACTAACAACTCTGTTTTGGGGGAGAGAAGGAGAAAGGAAATGGAATCCATTAAGGTTCTTTCATTTATATTTTTTATTAAGAGGCAATCTGGCACAGAGTTAAGGCACATTTGGACTAGGAATTAGGAAGACCAGATTAAAATAAACCTTCAGTCATGAACAATCTTTTTTGTCCTCCACCCTCAACTTATTTCATTGGGGATAAAATGAAGGTTGATTCCCTTGTAAGCTGCCTTAAGGTGAAAAGAGTGGAAATTAGTATTTGACATTGGACTATTTTAGATAAATCCATAACTGTGACCCTATTATTTATTCCTACCACTAGGTCAGCATCTAGCCACATTACTTGTGAGACATGGTCAGTAAACACAATTTGGTTTTCTAGGCCAATTGTTGACTGAGTCTTCTTACCCTCACCACTCAAGATCATTTCAGCTTGCTGTAAAAACTTTAAGCACTTCATATGTCTTTTGGGGCAGAGGGGTTGTTTTTTTGTTTTTTGAGGAGAGGTGAGAATTTTGTCAATAATGAATGCAGATTACATGTCTATAGTGAAGGGGGAGGGGATGTGTTCGTAACATATCTATTCTGTGTTGTAAAATGGCATGGCAAGGAGTCTATTTTTTAAAATGTGATGTTTTATTACTTTAATTTTGTATTATTTTTCCACATGTTATGTTAGTCACCGGAGTTATTTGGCTAAAATCAGTGGCCGCATTAATCTGCTAGATATGTATGAACATGAGGAAGAGAGACACCATTCTCCAACTTGTAGTAGCCTAATTGGAAAAGAAGATAAAAATTAGTCAGCCTTCAGGTGGATTGGTGGAAGTGATTGACAGAGAGAAAGAGGGAGAGAACACACACACTCAATCATTATGGGCAAACGCTGTCACATAAGATGCTTGTCTCTGATCTCTTTGGCAGCACAGGTAAAATGGTTATGGAAGTCAGAGCACAGCAAGTGGAGGAGAGAAAAGATTCCTGTAGGAACTGATAATAGCTAATGAATGCTTGGAGATGCTGAATCCTAACAGCCTCAGTGTCTGCATCACCATGAAACATCACAGCTTGTTTATATGGGGAGATTTATAGCAGAAGAAGAGGAAAAACGTAAAGCTAGATTTGAAATCACTCTGCCTCCAAGTTAGCTGAGGATGACAGGAAGATGATAAAATAAGGATATGCCATTTAAAAATGATTAGTGAGATATCTTCATGCCATACTGTAACCTGAGAATGAGTCCTGGGGTTCCTATACCTGGGCTTCAATAAACCAAGGTAACCATTTGAAGGCAGAAAGGAGAAGTAGGAAACTCTTGGCTGCCATGTAAATGGATAATGGATTTTTTTGGAGAGCTAATGTACCCTTAACAACAATACATTTTAAAAAAATGGGAACTAGCCGACAAAGATTTCTGTCATAGCTCTCACAATTCCTAAAGTTTTGCAGTATGGGAATCACATTTAAAACTTAGACAAGAATAAATTGTTTAAAGAACACACAAACACAACTTTACAGCAGAGAAGATAGAGTGAGGCACAGCAGGTGGCTGATATTATACTGAGAAGAACAAGACAGATAATAGGAGATGACAGAATGCTGGCAATTTTATCCTTTGATCCAATTCTTTATGCAACTGATTTCACTCACTTTGTGGCTAAATTAAATATCCAGGAGATGATACAATAACTCTCACTGTATAAAATTTGCCTTTAAATGACTGGGTGCATATTTGACTTTTTTTTTTTCTCAAGCACAGTTGTCGAGAAGCTGCCATTGATTAGAATGTTAACACCTAGAGAGAGAAAAGGTTCTAAAAAATGCTTTTGCAGATCTTGGTCCTTTAAGTGCTTTAAAGGCTTTAATGGGGAGCGGGGAGGGGAATTAATATTTAGAAAATGTTTGAATAAAACTTAAACTTTTGAAATTTCAAAAATAAAATGAGAAAGACTGGCCCTTAAAAGATCATCCATTCTCTGTTCACCGTGATGTTCAGATCTATCTTGTTAGATGTAGACATTTCAGATTACTTCATCAACCATCTTGATGTCTTATAGTTGATGAATGGAACTAAGGCCCAAATTCCAGTAATGATTTACCCATATGTTATAACTAATAATTTGATGTACATATAGCTGCAACTGGAAAAGCAAACTTTGTTGATTATATCAACTTAATCCATGTGCACATAACCCAAAGGTTACCCAAAGTTGGGAAAATAAGTGAAGTTTATTCAAACTTGTAAAGACATGCCCAGAGAAGCAGAAACATCTGGAGCACAGGGAGTCAACAGTGTCAGTGTAAATGTAAAGGTATTTGTTATAGCAATATCAATAGACTGAGATTTATATACCATTTCACAGTGTTTTACAGCCAGTTTAAATGGTTTACAGAACCATATTGCTGCCAACAATCTGGGTCCTCATTTCACTGACCTCAGAAGAATGGAAGGCTGAGTCAATCTTGAGCTACGCAGAATTGAATTCCTGGAGTGAGTTAGCCTGCAGTACTGCATTCTAACCACACAGAATGCTGTTACCTTAAGCCCATGTCACACTGCACCAACGGATGCAAAGAGGATGTAAAATGGAGAAAAACGCTTGCCATCTGTTGGAAAAACGCGATGCATCCGTGGGTACTCACTGCGTACGTCTTCTATAAGTGCTGCACCCGTGAAACATCTGTCTACTGCTATTCATCGCTCCAAAAAGTTTTGAGCTGCACAAAAACTTTCTGAGCGGATGAACTTCTTCCGCCGCATACGATGTTTACATCTGACGACATTACGGACAACAAATGTTCTATGTCCGTTGTCATCTTACATGTTCCGATGTATCCTTCTCGGCATCCTCTGGGCAATCGCACAACTCACATCTGCTCCAGGGGAAAGCAAGAAAGAGGGAGGAAGCAAAAGGTATGCGGAACGTCCACACAGCGTTAGTAGCATAGACATAGAAAGGATGAAAGTGGATGCAGCTCAGATATAAAGCATTAAAAATGGACAAAACATTTGTATATGGGACTATCTCTGATATTTAGGATGTCTGGAGGATGTCTAGAGTATGATGGAGGGACACCTAGAGGAAAACCGACATTTCCTATAAAAAAGGGGGAGGAAATCACCTGGATTCACTTATCAGTCCAGCAGCCGTGGTGTGCAGGACCTCTTCAGCCATTGCTCTTGCTCTTCCAAATCATCCATTGATCTCCACCATGGATCATCACACACTCCTTTGGTAGCTGCCATCATTCAACACCAGAACCAAGCCCTTATCAGACTGTTTCACCTTTTCTACGCAAGGAGAAGAAGGAGACGCCCAAGAGCTGTCTGGGTCCGAAGATGGATCAGGAGAAAGAGTGGAGTTTGGACTCTATGACAAGCTGATGGTGGGAGCTGAGGAATGAAGACCCTCGTGGCATTCCAATCACTTCATGAGGATGCCACCAGCCATGTTTGATGAAGTTGTGAGCGTCTGAGACCGTAGGTTGATCAAAGGCAAACATCAACTTCTGTCCCCAGTCTGGACCCTGGACTGAAAGGTTGGCACTGACCTCTGCGGCACCTGGCCTCTGGACACATACAAGAAACATGCAGTATGCCTTGGAGGTGCCACACAACACCATCAGCATTGTGGTCAGAGAAGTGGTGCAGGCCATCATCGAAGAATACAAGGGGGAGCTCCTCCAGTGTCCCACCACTGAAAAAGGCTGGAGGAAAGTTGCAGAGCAGTGGTAACAGAGGTTGAGACTTTCCCCACACCGTTGGAGCCATAGATGGGAAGCACGTGGCCTGCAAAAAGCTCCAGCCAACTCAGCGGGTCCTCTTATTACAACTACAAGGGCTTCTTCAGCATCATCCTCTTTGCCATGGTTGATGCTGACTGACAAGTTCATGTCCATTGATGCTTCAGGCAACAGGTCAGCTTTCAGATGCCCAGACCATACAACGCCAGCTCGACCTCAAGGATGGGCTGGAACGCAACCTCATCATGGGTTTTCCCAGATGCAGACCCCCTACCCAACGACACACAAGATGTGCTCGTACATTCAGCATGGGTGATGATGCCTTCTCCCTCAGACCTACCTCATGAATCCCTACAGTTCCAGATACCTCACCCGTTGAAGAGAGGATCTTCAAATACAGGCTGTCCAGGGCAAGACAGGGTGGTGGAGAACGCCTTTTGGCATCCTGGCCTACAGGTTCCAGGTACTCTCACCAGCCATGCAGCATCACCCAGGACTGTGAGGAGCATCGTGGAATGCTTGCTGCATCCTGCACAATGTTCATGCTGACCCGCTAACCCAGTGTTTGCAAACAGGCTTGGGCACCATCAACAAGGCAATGGGCGACAGGAGTCTGGTGATGGAGGCAAGGGACAAAACCTGATAGACTACTGAGATGTGCAAGGGCCCCAACAGAGCTTCACATGAAGGGAAGAAGAGCGCAACCTACTGAAACACTGGGCAACTCCCAGCTGAGCATGTGGAAGTGGCAAGACAGGATGATAGATGGTTAATAGATGCTTCCTTGAGCCTGTGTTCTCATAACACTTGATGAAACTTGTGCCATGTGTGGTTGAGTGCCCTACAATGAATAGGGCATTAATAAACAGCTTTTTTATTTTGAAATGTGTGATCAATGAATAAATTGTTATTGTAATAAAGGGCCAATATGTGTGGCAGGCTGGCTTAGGGTGGATTCATTACAGTCCCACTATGCGTTGCCACGGAGGTTTATCTCTCCCACAACTATCCTTTACCCTATCCCAAACTATCCTTAGCCATCCCACAGCCTATCCTTTACCTATCCCACAACTTATCTTCCCACAACTATCCTTTACCCTATCCCACAAACTATCCTTACCCCCATCCCACAGCTATCCTTACCCATCCCACAGGCTATCCAATCCCACAGCTTCCTTACCATTCCACAAAGCATGCAAAGGGCTTTAACACTTTTTTCAAAGTTTTCCCCACACACTTTTATTTAAGCCAGTACAAAGAAAAGGAACCAAGTGTGTGAAGCAAAGATAACTTTATTAATAACAAACTTATGGACTTTATTAAAAAAGCAAAATGACCAAGTAAATTTCTTTTAGCAAACGATAAAGTGAACAGGTAACAACTCAGTCTCTGGCACTCTTCTCAGTCACTCTGAAGGCTGTCCCATTGTCCTCAGATGCAAAGGGGCCAGAACTGTGAGGTGGCTGTTGCTGGAGTCTGGTCTAGGCGCCGATTGGGTCTGGCCCAAGAGTACAACAGGAGATGGTGGTGTGCAGGAAGCTCTCAGAGACTGATCAGTCCTGTGAGGTTGAGAGCTCTTCATCAAGTACCTGCGGATGTATAGGCCCAAGACTGATGACACATGTTCTGAGGAAGGGCTTGGCTGTGGGTGGAGAGAGGAGTGTAGTGGGGCTGTCTGCGTCTTGCATTCTGGGTTCAGCTGAGCATCTGTACGTCCGATGAACCTGGGCCTGCGGATGGAAGGGCTGCCTCTGCTGTGGGAAGTCCTGGTAGTTGGTAGGCTTGTAGGGTGAGGGGCTGTTGTTAATCCGTGGAAAGGCTTGTGACATCGCTGGGTGGCAGAGCCAGACCTTGAGTGTGTAGGAGCAGGTTCAGCTGGCCTGGAGCGTTGGTCGCAAAAAGACGATTGATCCTCTCCTTCATCAGCCTGTGCGGTACCAGGCCTCGAGCCTTCCATGAGGTCTGGCTACGTACAGTCAGTAGGAAGGGCTTTGCGGTTCAAGAGATGTATGTTTGAAGTGGACCAGCTGGAGAGAGGAGATCGTTACTTAGCTTTGATTGTTGTCCCTGATCTCCAAGAGGACAGTGTGGCTCTTTCCCTCCCGGTCGCCTGCTCTTCCTGCTTTTCTTGGAGGTGGAGCTGGTGGGGGTGTGGGTGGTGTGGTTGTCTCTGTTGGCTGCTTTTTCTGCTCCCTCTGAGACAGGGATCCTCCACGTCTCCGGCACAGGTGAGTGCAGCTGTCGGGGGGGTCCTCTGTCGTGACAGACACCTGGCCTGACACGGTAGCTGCTCCTGGCTGGAAGAGAGTGCTCTCTGTGCGGCTTGTCTTAGGGGAAGAGGTTGACATGGAGCGGGCTGCTCCTTGGTGTTGCGCATCTGCACCGCCTCCAGGAAGCTGCACCTGGCCATGGACATAGTCTTCCTTGGTCAGCTTGAGGCTTGACTGCGCCTGCCCGTATTTTTGAGGTGCAGCTTGCTCATATACCAGATGTGCATGTGCTTCACCATCCAAGGAGTACATCTGAAGTTAATCCAGCTCTGCCGTTCTTCTTCTCTCCAAGCTGCCTGCTTTCTCTTGTGTTCGTTGATAGAGCCCTGCTGACCCTCTCCTCCACAAGTACTTCGTTCTCCCTCAGAACCATTCCAGCACCTCTCCTCATGGTCTTCGGAAATGGGTATACCTGTTTCCTCTTCCTTCTCCTTGCCTTGCCTCTTCCTCCCTCTGGCAGGGGCTCAGGGCCTTCAGCAGCAGGCTTTGAGGGCCTTGGGGTCTGGGTCCATCACAGCGCAGCAGCAGCAGGAGAACCAGCAGCACCAGCAGGAGATAGCACCAGCAGCAGGAAGTAAGCACCAGCAGCACCAAGCAGCAAGCGAGACACACCAGCAGCAGCAACACCAGGAGCACCAACAGCAGCACATTAGCACTAGCAGCTTCAGAGTCAGCACCAGGGGGTTGGGATTGATTGGTTCTGTCCTTGCAAAGGGGCTGGCAGCAGTAGGCACAGGCTCTCTCTTCTTCCCCTTGGTGTTCTCTCAAGATGTCTTTGGCGCAGGTCTTTCCTCTGAATGTGACTTCTTGCGAGCTGCATCCTTTTTATATCCGCGGAGCTTACCAATTCATCCTCCCCGCATGGCAGTGAACGCTTTGCATCCGCTAGGCATCCGCTAGGCATCCGCTAGGCATCCGCTAGGCATCCGCTAGGCATCCGCTATGCATTCTATTGGCGTCCGTGATGCATCCGCGTCATCCGCTATGCATCCGCTCCTTCCGCTACGCGTCCACTTCGCTGTTCTCCCCCAGAAGCCCTGCAAATGTGTCATCCGCTTCCATCCGCTTTCATCTGCTAGGCTTCCTACGAACATCCGCTTACCATCCTCGCTACATCCTCCCCCCGTCTGTTCCCTTCCATTGTTTTCCGTTCCATTTATGCAAATTTGGGGCACTTTTGAGAGCGGATAACCATGGATGGAGCCACCTCTGAAATTTCGCTCGTCCGCTGTGTCCTTTTTGCATACGTTTTGCATCCGTCGGCCAGTGTGACCTAGCCTTTACCATCGAAGTGGTGCCTCTATCTACTCACATTTACATGCTTTCAAACTACTAGGTGGGCAGATAGTGGGCAAGATTAGGTAATTACAGTCCCATCCCTTTAAGATGCATGTGATTTTAGGCAAAACATATTAAAAGGGGGCAGGATTTTATAGTTTTGTCATGTTGATGTTTTCTGTTCTTTCCCTATGATTCCCTATGAAGGGAAATAAAGATAACTGGAGGCTCAGAATGTTTAATTATCTGGAGGCCAAATAATGAAAAGAAGTAGTGCAGGTAAACAAGAGAAAAATGAGCCTGGAATGGTTGTAAAATGGTTGTCACGAAATATTAGGGAGCCTGTAATGAAATCTAAATTGGACACCTCTGATGAAATTTGGAACTTGAAATTTGGAAAAAAAATGTGAAAAGGTATGAAATTCTGGGGTAGAGACATCATAGACATTTGAAAGCTGATCTGCATGACTCTTCTTCAAGAAAACAAGATTTGACCCTGAAAAAATAACAAGGAAAAAGAAAATAATTAAATTGGGGAAGCAACTGGACAAAATAAGAGATTTAAGCAACCAAAACTACTAAAGAGTCAGACAAAAAGGAGGGAAAGCTTTCAAGAAATAGAAAGATTACTCATGAGTTGGTCAGCTTAATAAGAAAGAGATAAGAGATGGGTAATGAGAGAACACACAAGGCTTTCTCTCTGCTGTGCCAGCTGCAACTTAGTTCAAGGCAAGTGAATCTGCAGATAAATTTTACCTTTGAAAGGAATCAATTTGATGTGCCAGTTAGAATGTCTAAGGCCAAGAGAGTGGATCTGGCCCTGTGACAGCTATAAGAAGGAATGGCAGAGGAGCCACCTGAATTTTGGATCAAAGCTAGTGAGAAGGAGAAGGTGCAAGAAGAATCCAGCAACAAGGGGAGGAGAGTGAAAACTGCTCTAAGAGATGGTGCTTCAAAGATCTGAGTTATAAAATGAGATTATCTTGCTGTTGGATTAGAGACCAAGAGCATTTTCTTCAAGCAAATATCTCAGGATTGGGGAGAGGGATCCATTCCCACTGAGTTCAGTATAAGCTGTGGTGTGAAGCTGTTGTTTTATCTGGGTAGCTGTAGCTGTAGCTGTAAATGGTTAGAGTAAAGGGTAAAATACAGCTGTTTGCAGTCTTTAGTTCTGAAAGTGAAAAAGTAATAGTGTGTTCTTAAAAACATACATATACATGTGTATGTGTATTTACTAGATTCTATGAATTATATTCACACACACAGAGGCACATTGGAAAACCAGTTTGGTGTCATGGTTCCAAGCTAGAAATCAGCATACCAAGTGACTTCTCTTCCTGCCTTAGGCAGGAAACCAGTTCAGTGAATTTGGACCAGTCACCTCCTCTCAACCCTAGGAAACAGGCAATGGCAGTCCACTTCTGAAATCTTGCCAAGAAAATTACAAAGACTTGTCTAGGCAGCTGCCAGGAGTCAACATTGACTCAGAAGACACACACACAATTTAAACTTTATATATATTTTTAAATTGAGTCTAGAACTTGGAGGATGGTGATACTGTTCACGAGAAAACAGGCTTGGTGAAGAGTCATTGGTGAAAAATAGAAAAACCAGATTAGGGACAGACCGTCAGAGAAAACATATGTGATCTCTGGGAGTTGAAAACAACTTGATGACACGTAATCAATCAAGGCTACCACATCTGATTAGCTCTAGGAACCTTGAATATTGACATGTCTGCTTTAATCAACAGTTGAAACAGTTGAAACAGTTTACCTTGTTTCTTGTTTTTCTAAATGTTTTGGAACCAATCACCTCCAACTGGATCTGATACTTTGCCACTGATAATAGACCTTATTAATTTCAACTATGGAAAAGATTTTTTATTATGCTACTGGGTGATCTAATTACCGTTTGATCAAATGTAATATTTTGCTGAGCCTAAGAGGGTATAATGAACCACTGTGAATGGTGATGCAAATGAGAACATACAAAAGGGTGAGGCTGAAATTTTAGGGGGCATATCTGCTGTTAGGTGACGAATCAGTTTTTTCTTTTTTAAAGTAGGCATTAGTTTTCAAGAATAAAAAATCCATTGGAATGTTTAGGAAACCATATCAGCAACTGTGCCATTGAAATTTGGCAATGTAATCATAGAAAGTAAGGTGCATTCTTTATTTTCAAAAATAACCCTATGTATGAAATAAAAGGCTATATAAGCAACAATGGAGTAAGCAAAGAGGTAATAAAATAATACTTCAACAATTAATTCAATATGTTGTATATGCAGTTTTTGGGTTGTAAATAGATTTTCTAGACAGTAATATTAGAACATTCATGTTTTGTAGACAGCTCATATTTATTCTGTATATCAGGGCTGTCAAATTCCCAGCCCTTCCAACCTCCCAACCTGGCTGGATGCATCACATGCTGGCCATGCCCACACCTGGTTTAGCGAAGGGGGGGAAAGTCCTGATATATCACGTGACGCTGATGTGACAACATGAGTTTGATACCCTGTTGTATATATTTTATCATTACCAATGTTAAGTTCCATTTATTCTCCCATCCTGAATCATCCATTATTATGGCAACTCCAATTCTGCCCTCTTTTCCTCTAATAGTTGATGGCCCTTGAGTTTTGAACAAGTAGACCCTCCAATCAATAAGGTAGAATCTGTCAGTGATGCAACTAAATTTTACAAATGAACCTTCTCCAATGCCTTCCATAGGTTTTCTTAACCACAGAATAACAGAGTTAGAAGGGACCTTGGAGGTCTTCCTATACCATTTCAGACAAATGGTTGTCCAATATCTTCTTAAAAACTTCCAGTGTTGGAGTATACACAACTTCTGGAAGTAAGTTGTTCAATGATTAATTGGTCTCACTGTAAGGAAATGTCTTCTTAGTTCTAACTAGCTTCTCTCCTTGATTAGTTTTCATCATTGATTCTAGTCCTGCCTTCAGGTGCTTTGAAGAATAGGTTGATTCTTTCTTCTTTATAGCAACCCCTTGTATATTGGAACACTCCAATATAATATCACCCCTAGTCCTTCTTTTCATTGACCTAGACATATCCAATTCCAGGATCTATTCTTTATATGTTTTAGTCTCCAGTCTCCTAATTATCTTTGTTGCTCTTTCAAAAATGGGTCTCATCAGTATCTGCTTAATATGCTTTAATAGGACTATGAGTGTGGGATAAAAGAGCCTCAGTGGCACAGTGGTTAAGGGCCTGTCACATAGGCCGACGGATGCAAAACGTATGTAAAAAGGACACTGCGGACGAGAAAATTTTCCATCCGTTGTTATCCGCTCTCAAAAGTGCCC
>BHFT01009401.1:0-42873 GCA_004320025.1 Laticauda laticaudata
TTTTTTTTTTTGCCTTACCAAATATTGGCACTTTTTCTTTGTTTTCCAAATGTTGGCAAGCTGTTGTTTTACTGAACAACTTTCCACATAAGTAATAGTTACATTTGTCATTCTGAGAAATTTTGTTTTCACTATGTATATTTACAGTATTAGGAAAGTCAGTATAATATATGGTCGTTTCCTCAACCAAATAACTACCTATTTCTTTAACTCCAGTGAGCTGTTGTTTTCTGGTTTGGTTGATAGTTGTGATAGGATTTATAGACCAACTTGAGGGCATCAGGCTGTTGAAGATGGAATTATGAATAGAGTGCCAGACTATGGTCACTTTCACATAAAGATTTATCATGAACTCAGAACTGGTTCTCAACCTCTATGATCACAAAGTATTTGCTGTGTTCAAGAAGTCCTTATATCTGGATGAGCTGTAATGCATTACAATCACAATCAAGCTGGTATTTAAAAAAATGTCTTCATCTATGACTTTGTGGACTGATTCCTCAGTGTAGAATTCTTGCCTTATTTCACCTGCTAATTCCTAGATTTCAGGACTTTTAAGTGGAAAGGTGGTCTGCTATCTTTTAATGTTCTTAAGAACTGCTCAGATTTCCTGCCTGCCTCCCTTTCTCCTGCCCCCTTGCTTGCCTATGATCCCCGGCATAGAAGTAAAGTACACAAGTATCTATATGGATAAATAATGTTCGATCTATTTGCCTATAAATAAAATAGGGACTTATTGCAGAGGTTCTGTCACCTTGTTCTTTGCTCAGTATTTCAAGGTTGACAGATTTAAAGGCAGTAAGTTATTTTCAAAGTTTTTTTAAGGAATGTAGGATTAGGTGGAAATAACCTGTGGTAAATAAAAGTGCCCTATCTCTTGGAAAATGGAAGTTCTGTGTGTGTGTGTGTGTGAGAGAGAGAGAGAGAGAGACAGACAGACAGAGACAGAGACAGACAGACAGACAGACAGACATACATGTAAAGTATGGAATAACTATGTATTTTATTGTAACTTTGCAATTGGGGGTTTTTCTAGTTTCTTCTCCCTCCCTCCATTGCACCATCATTTCATCATCACTTACCTGTTTCTTCCTGCAAAGTATTTGGCAAGGATGAGCATTTCCCTTTAAGGCTTCAGCAACCCAATTGTCTTCTCAGGAGCAGGGAGGGGCTTGCTATAGGTAATAATGTGGCATCCTAAAGATGGCTGCCTAGGCTTCCAAGAATATCATGCCAAAATATATTTGTCTTGTATTTAAATTGAATCTGCTGCAGCTATAGGAAGACTCTGTCACACCACTACTTGATTTCATGGACAGATTGGAACCAAAAGAGTCCAGGCACCAATGAGACAGCTTTGAGGATTAGGAAATACCAGGGTTTCCCTAGCAACAGGTTGAAAACTAAAGAATTATAGCGAGAAAACCATGGGGTTTCCCTAGTTACAGATTGCTACTGATGAGCGTAAGAGCATCACTGGCTTCAGTCTGGCAGTACAACAGCAGACATGGGCTTTTGCTCCCCCACCCCCAACTGCTGCAATATGGGAGCAGAACAGGTAGCAAAATCATGTTTAAAGGGATGTTGCAAGGATCTGGCAGAAGAAATGTCTTTGAAGAGATTTTGCTGCAAAATCTGGGTCCCAGATAACCCATACTGCAAATATGTGATGCAAGCGCTGAACTGAACAGCTAGGAGTATGGCTGAGGGATTAACCCATCCATGCCCAGTTAAAAGTGGGAAAGGTAAGGACAAATTGTCTGCATGCTACAGGAAAATAATGACAAAGAGTATCATCTCTGGGACAAAATTATGTAAGTTATGGCAGCCTTTAAAAAGATTACCATCTACTGACCAGTTAATGAAAAATATTCAGACTTCCATCCCCCATTCAAATCATTACTTGACTAAATACTGATCTTGCAAATTCTCCTCAAATTTTAATTTAGATAAACTCTACAGGCATAGACCCCTCTGCAAAAGCATAACATTAAATTTAAATTTCTTATAAGCATTTGCTGAGAAATAAATTCCTTTACTTTGCAGTAGACTTGAAAAAGATTGTATACATAATTTTTTACATTTGGACTCATGTAAGCTAAACAGTTTCTTGGAGAATTGTCTTTTTTAGTTTTAGCTCATCTAAAATATCCTGATAGTGCACTTGAAAATTGTATGTTGCCCTGCATTCATTCCAGGGTTATTTGCAACTTGGACTTCCATAGCAAGGATATGCAATCTACGCCCTGCAGATGCTTTGGACTTTGTACTGGTCCACTTGGACCATGTGCTGATCTCAGTGTGACCAGTACAAGAGGCTGCATCTGGAAGATTCCCTCACTCAGAAAAACTATGAGTGCAGCTGTTTCCTGTAATCCCATATACGTAATTCCAAGAGAGGGTTTATGAATATCACCATTTTGTAAAATAAAAAAATGTTCAAAACTAGGGATTCACTGAAAGGAGAGGGTTTCCTCCCCCTTTTTAAAGATGGCATCAGTTCTTCTTATTTAATTTATTAATTAAGGATTAGGGTTAGGGTTAAGATGTTAGGATCAGGCATCTTAAAGGAACACTTAAAGGTATTTTGTACAAGTTAGTCTTTTATTATCTTTTATCATTGCTAGTTAAACTTCCTAGTAGCACATTTTTAGGGTTTCAAGCTAATTTTCTTTTTTTTTTGTGATGATACATGAAGTTTTCAAAGAATGATACTTACTTTGTCAGCAGATCATGTCCTCTACTACTGAATTATGCTCTCCCTGTGCCCCACAATTTTTCATTCAACTGGTTTGCCAGAAATATTTGAGGGAAATAAAAGACAATTGGGAATGAACTTTAAATAAGAAGTAATAATTAATTTATCATTTCAAGTCTAAACTAGTGTTAAAAACTGTACTAAACTAGCAAGGGCTCTTTTCTAGCAATAGCAAAATGGGCTGTTTTTGATTTGGCTTTATTGGGAAACTGAAATATATTTTTACAGGTTGAATGAATGTTTCTTTTGTTTGTTCAATTTATTTACTAGAGAGATAGATGATTAGATAGACAAATAGGTAGATAGGTAGATGGGTAGGTAGACAGAAAGACACTTGCATAGTATGATCAAATCTCAACAGGCAAATTCACAGAACTTTATTTTCAAATCTGTATTAATAGGAAAATCCTTTTGTAACCATTTATTTCCAGATATAAATCATATAAATTCATATATATGAAATGTTTGCGTTGAATTTCACACACACACACACTACAGAGACACATATACACGACATTCCTACAAACTCAAATATCCTTTATTTAAAAGCAGACTCAAATATTCAGGTCTTTGCTACCTTGAGCTACTTATAAACTGATAAGGGGTGCCACATTATTACCTATAGCAAGCCTCTCCCTGCTTCAGAGAAGACAATTGGATTACTGAAGCCTTAAAGGGAAATGTTCATCCTTGCTAAATATTTTGCAGGAAGGAACAAGTAAGTGATGATGAAACGGTGGTGCAATGGAGGGAAGGAGAAAAAACTAGAAAAGTCCCCAATGGAAAGTTACAATATAATACATAGTTTGTTCCATAGTTTATCCCCCACCCTCTCTTTCTCTCTCTCCCTCCCTTCCTCCGCCTCACCCTCTCCCTGTCCAGAAAGAGGGACAGATACTTTAATCCTATTAATGCCTAATCAGAAATAAACTGAACAGAGTCCCATGGGGCTTACATTTAAACAAGCCAAACTATTAGTAAAATGATTTATCACAGGACCTGTTTCAGAGAACCATTCATCACTAAATCCCTTTTATAATTTTTTTGCTTCATTGTTTTTTCCTAGACTTGATGTACAGTTTAATGGGCATAATGGCCCACTAATCACAGACGGACCTATGCAATAGAAACATACAATTATAAAACATTTCTCATGAAACCTGATATTTATGTCCAAGGTAAACACACATATAATATTTCCTTGCTACTGAAGAACTGTATGCTGTAATGAGAAGAGAAACTTTTAAGGGATGGCACTTCTATGTCCCTTGTTTCACCTTGTGAACTCAGTATGTAACAGCTCTCTTTCATTGTATAGTTTAATACCAAACAAATTCTTTTCAGTCTTCTGGCTTACATATTTTGGGGAAAATGATTGATGATATTGTTTTAAAAGAATATTTAAAAGCACCTGCTGTTAATTGAACTCCATTATTCATTGGTGGGGGGGGGGAGGTCAAGAATTCTGCAGTGTGTCAGATATATCAAAATCATTTTGAAACTTGAAAACATAGGAAATGAGTGAACTATAATTTAGAAAAGAGGCTGGGTAAATTAGGCTAGTCACTATCTTTCAATCCACCTCACAGGGTTCTTATGGGGACAAAAGGAGATTGCTTAAGTTCCATAAAATAGGTGTGGGATATAAATATTGTTTATTTTATAGTTATTATTTACCTTTATTTTATAGCAAAACAAATTTGTCTGAACACTGATTTCAAAAGAGAAATAAAAGTTTGATATGAGGGCTACATTTCTTAGACAGGAATACTTTAAAAAATTACTGGGGAAAAAAATCAGAAATATAGGTCTGTTCTTGTTTTGGTAAAGAAACAATAGCTTAGAAGAGATGTTTATTCATCATGTGCTTCAAACGTGCAATGTGAATGTAACTGTCAAGTGCTGGAAAAGCAGGAAGTCCAGGCAATTTAAAATGAATATAAAGGTTTATTGCAAGGCAAGCTCTCGACAAGAATCTGAACTACTAACTGTCAAAGAAAATTAGTGGTAGATAAAGCCCCTGTCACACTGCACCAACGGATGCAAAGAGGATGTAAAACGGACAAAAAAGCTTGCCTTAACCATGTACTCACTGCCTCGTTTTGATTCCTCTTATCCCGTTCCAGCATCGCTTTATTGACGTTTCAATCCCGCTCAGGAAAGTTTTAAGCCTGCTCAAACTTTTGCGGCGAATAGTATCCAAGTTCGTTACCGATCTTGCATCCGCTACCGCATCCCGTACGCTATTACCATTCTGCATTTGTTACGCATCGCTATACCGCGCTAGGCACCCGCTGCACATCCGCGCAACTTCCGCATCGCGTCGATGCAGGGGAGGAAGCGGAACCAGACCACTAGCGAATGCAGCCAAGAAACAAAGCATGTAAAACGAAAAAACGTTCGCAGAGGGCACCTATCTATGGATATTAAGGATGTCTAGAGGATGCCTAGAGGATGCAAAGGGACACCTATACTGCCTATAAAAAGGGGGAGCAACTCATCTGGATCAACTTTCAGAACAGGCAGCCCTGCGGTGGGACCTCTGGAGCCTTCATCTGACTCTTGCTCTTCCACATCAGTCATGTCCACGTTGATCGTACAAGTCCTTTTGGCAGCCACCATCTTTCTGCAACAGTGGCGAAGCCATCTACAGGCTCTGTGAACTCTATCGAGAAGAAAAAAGAGGTGGCCAAGAAGCTCTGGGTACGGAAGATGGATCGGGAGAAGAGCAGAGGATGGACTGCTACAAACAGCTGATTGTATTCCAGAACTTCATGAGGGCAATTCCAGAACTTCATGAGGGCATTCCAGAACTTTATGAGGATGCCTCCAGCCATGTTTGAACGAGTGTGCAGCGGCTGACCCAGTTTGACAAGGCAAACCCTTCGCCCTAGCCTGGAACCTGGGCTCAAGGTGGCATCACATCTGTGCCAGCCTGGCCTAGGGACACCTACAGGAGCATGCAGTAGGGCTGGGTGCACCAACACTCATCAGCATTTGTGGTAGAAGAAGTGGTGAGGCCATTACGAAGATAAAAGAGGAGGTAGTTCAGTGCCCCTCCATAAGAAGGATGAAGAAAGTTGCAAGAGAGTGGTATCAGAAGTGGAACTTGCCCACACCGTTGGAGCAAGATGGCAAGCACGTGGCCTGCAAAGCTCCAGCAAGTCGGGTCCACTTATTTCAATTACAAGGCTTCTTAGCAATCCTCCTTCCCATGGTCGATGCTGACTACAAGTTCATGTACATCGATGCTTCAGGCAACGGCTCATCTTCAGATGCCCAGGTATGCAACGCAAGTGACCTCAAGGGTAGGCTGGAACGCAACCTCATTGTGGGCTTCCAGATCCAGAACCCCTGCCCAACGACAGCAAGATGTGCCCTACTTCATCGTGGGGGATGACGCCTTCTCCCTCAGAACCTACCTCATGAAGCCTACACCTCCAAATACCTCACCCGTGAAGAGAGGATCTTCAACTACAGGCTATCCAGGGCAAGGCGGGTGGTGGAGAATGCCTTTGGCATCCTGGCCAACAGGTTCCAGGTACTTCTCACCACCATGCAGCATCGCCCAGAGACGTGAGGAACATCGTGGAAGCTTTCTGCATCCTGCACATCTCATGCGCACCCGCTACCCAGTGTTGCAGAACAGGCTCGTGGACCTCCAGCAGGCAATGGGGACATGGAGCGCTGGGGAATGGAGGCAAGGGGGAAACCTGATAGCAACTGAGGATGTGCCAGGCCCCAACAGAGCCTCACGTGAAGGGAAGAAGCAGCGCAACTCCCCAGCTGGAGGGTGGAGTGGCAAGACAGGATGAAGATGCTTAATGGATGCTTCCTTTCAGCCTGTCTCATCACACTGATGAGATTGGGCATGTATGTTGGGTGGGCCTACAATGAACAGGGCATTTAATAAAGAGTTGTGTTTATGTTCAAATGTGTGGACAAATGCTTACATTGTTATTGATAATAAAGGGCCAAAGGTGTGGCAGCTGGGAGGGTGGACCATACAGTCCCACTATGCTTGCACTGGAGGTTTATCTATCCCACAGCTATTACCCATTCCAAAGTATTCCTGCCCATCCCACCTGCTATATTAACCATCCCACAAGCATGCAAAGGCTGAAACCATTTCTAAAAGTTTCCACCAAGACTTTATTAAAAAAAAGAAATGAAGCAAGTGTATGAATCAAAAATAGACTTGTGTTAACAAGAAGCTATAAAACAAAAATGAGTCTCTGGCACCCTTGGTCGTCAGTCTCAGGGGTGAAGGATCCAGGTGCTATGGAGGTGGCTGGTGCTGGAGTGCTTGTCATCAGCTCCTCCAAAAGCAGAAGCAGCAGAAGCCCCAGCCCCAGAAGAGTGAGCCCATGCTGCAAGAGCCCCAGCAGAACCAGAGTGAGGGCCAGGGGGTGGGATGGTAGCCCTGTCCTCTTGCAAGGGCTGGCAGCAGATGGCTGAGGCTTGCTGTGCTTCCGCATGGTTGTGGGGTTGCTGGCTGGCAGGGAGGCTGGCAGGCACCAAGGCTGGCAGGAAGGCTGGCAGGGAGGCGGACAAGGCTTGCAGAGGCAGGCCCAAGGCTGGCAGGAAGGCTGGCACCAAGGTGGCAGAAGGCTGGAGGGAGGCAGGCACCAAGGCTGGCAGGAAGGCTGGCAGGGAGGGCAGGCATCAAGGCTTGCAGGCAGGCAGGCACCAAGGCTGGCAGGAAGGCTGGCACCAAGGCTGGCAGGAAGGCTGGCAGGCAGGCACCAAGGCTGGCAGGCAGGCATGAATCAAGGCTGGCAGGCAGGCAGGCACAAGGCTGGCAGGCAGACTGGCTGGCAGCAAGGCTGGCAGGCAGGCAGACAGCAAGGCTAGCAGGGAGGCTGACAGCAAGGCTGGCAGGGAGCCTGGCAGGCAGAGAGTGCAGGCAGGGCAGGCAAGGCAGTCAATCCGTCCGGCAGGAGGTCTTTCCTCTGAATTGGCAACCTGCTTCCGCTCCATCCGCTCCATCTGCTGGGCTTCGTTCCGCATCCGCTTTCCATCGCCCGCTGCGTCCTCCCGCGTCCGTGTTATCCGCTCCGGTTATGCAAATTTTTTCCCTTCTGAGAGCGGATAACACGGCACAACGGATGGAACATTTTTCTCGTCCGTTGTGTCTGTTTTGCATCCGTTGGGCAGTGTGACAGGGCCTTAAGGAATTCAAAGATGGCTGGACTTAGATCCCTTGTGCTCATGAAGGGATTCAAGACAAACAACATGTTTGAACCTTATGCTCAGCCTAGTCAGCTCTTACAGTAACTTCATAGGACTCTGAGTCTCTTTTCCATAACTGCATGGAAAACCTGTTTTTAGACTTTTATTCCCTGATACCTTAGAATTCAGGTTGCTGGAAAATTGTAAAATATATAGCATGCAATAAAACAGATTACAAATTTTCTATTTGATACTTTTTGCTGTATGTTTAAAAGAATGAATAATTACTATTAAAAATATCACCAGGCTTCAAAGTTCTATGTAAAATACCTACTTAATATCTGCTAAAACAAATTGAGAAATCAGGCATTTATGCTGATCAAAAACAAGAAAATTGCCAAAACAATTTTTAAAAGCTCATTGAATCCATCAGAAAGAATAATGTATTAAAAGCAAACTAAAACTCTCTTGCCTGTAGCCTTTAACTGGATGAAATGGGCAACAAGTTTTGAAAACAAGGTACCTCAAGGGGCAGATTGTTGGTTGGATTGGTTCCCAATGATCAGCTGTTTCAGACTGCAGGGATTGCCATCACCTATTGCCCCACTTTCGGTCTCTGCATCCCATTTTCAGCCTCCACATGCTCCATTTTCAGTCTCTGCATGCCCCATTTTCTGCGTGTTCTAATCCCCACTGCCCAGAACAGGGCGAAAATGGGGCTTTATCAAATGCCGTATTGAAGTCTAAGTAAATTATATCAACAGCATTCCTCTGGTCCACTAATTTTGTCACTTTGTCAAAGAATGCAATAAGATTAATCGGCATGATCTGTTTTTGACAAATCAATGTTGGCTTTTGGTTATTATTTTGTTTGCTTCTACGTATTTGCTGATTCGTTGCTTGATTATCTTTTCCAGAATCTTCCCTGATATTGATGTCAGGTTGATAGGTCTATAGTTTCCTGGATCTATTTTTTCCTTTTTTTGAAGATGGGAGCTACATCAGCTCTTTTCCAGTCCTCTGGCAGTTCCCCAGTGCTCCAGGATCTTTGAAAAATTGAAAAATATAGGTCAGTGGTTCTGAGATCTTGTCTACCAGTTCTTCAGAACCTTGGGATGTAATCCATCTGGTCCTGGTGATTTGAACTTGTCTAAGGTAGACACGTGCTCACTTACCATTTTCTTCCCTATTTTAACTTGTGTTACTAATCTGTGTTTTGTGGTTCTGTTTTTGATAGATTGGACTGTTTTTTCTCTTTGTGTAAAGACAGATGCAAAAAATAAGCTAAGTAGTTCTGCTTTCTCCCTGTTGCTTGTCACCTTCTTGCAACTTTCTCCCAGCAATGGACCAATTGTTTCCTTGACCTTTTTCTTGTTCTTAACATGTTGAAAGAAGCTCTTTTCTTTTTTTTACTTTTGTAACAAGACTTTGTTCATTGTGAGCCTTGCTTTTTATTCAAAAACATGTCAAAAGCCAAACAAAACTACAGCCAGCTGGACAAGGAAATGTTGGCTTCAGTGGTGGGGGTCAAGTGGTTTCATGAATACCTATACGGCAGACATTTTGAACTAATCAAGGACAGAAACAGTTACAATGCAAACAGATTTCCAAAGTTCAATCTCAGTGATGAAGTTCCTGTGATACTGATTTCCTAATTTGTTCTACCAAGAGGGTAAGGTAGATATGGCATATAATTCAGATCAAACTGAATAAAATTTATGTTGGCAAAAAGGCTCAAAACAAAGAGAAGAACTAAACCTGTACCATTTTTTTGTTAATATTGAGTGTTGTGATCTTTCTCCCAGGCTTCAGTTTTAAATAATACTAATGTAAAGGCAGAACTGTTGGCAGTAGTTTGCACTAAAAGTATATATTGCATAAATGCCCATCTGCACAGTTAAATTTATGCTCAATAAATACAGATTTCTCTGCATCTGAAAATATGGAAAAATGATTTAATAAAATAACTGTTTTATGTAAAAATGAATTAAAACCCCACTAAGGAATGTTGATAATACTTAGGAAATCTCATGCTGCTTTTTGTTTACACTTCTGTCATTTAAATTAGAAAAGAGGAATTGGTGTAAATGAATATTTTAATGGCTATACTATAATTATAAAATGTCAATTTGTCTTATATTACAGTTCTAAACATATGACATGAATATAATTTATCAGCCCCTATGGATGTGTGAATTAGTATAAATGTAATTCCTTTTTCTCCATACTTTGGTGGACAGAATTTCTGCCTGATGATTGTCACTCCTCCTTTGTAATTGTTAATCATAATGGGTGAAAGGAATCAAATATCTTGTCCCTTTTCTATAAGAAATCCTTAAGTGCAAGGAAATCATGAGCTGACTTCCTATCATCTGTACAAACCTTTTGTATCAGAAAATAATACTTACTGGCATGATTATGTGTACTTAATGTATTGACTGCAGAAGATAATGGATGACTATCATGCATGATGCCACAGATTTATGAGCAGCCCATGTGGACTAATTTACATATATTTATACTGTATTTATTTACATATTTATGGGTATATATTTATATATAGAATAATTAGAATTAGAATTGTATATGTATTTATATATACATGAAATCATGTTAGCATTAACATATAATAGTACTATATACAGTAGAATATTTATAGTATTTTGTTTGCTTATTGGAATTATTAATTGTATTTACTACTATTTATTATTAAGGATATAAGCTTATAATAGAGGTACACTAGCATAATAAAGTACAGTTTATAATATAATTTATAATGAGTGTATATAATTGCATAACTGAATAACTTATTAGGATAACAATAAGAAAAGAGATATTTATATGTGGTATTAATGAACTTAGTTTTGTGAGAGTGGCTTTAAAGGTGGATTAAGGGATAGAGTGTTTAGTGTAGAAAGAATATAAAAACAAGTGTAGAAGAAGAAAATAAGCAAGAAACTCAATAGGACCATAGTTTGAAATAAAAAGATCATTATGGCAATCATATTGGATAGTGATCTGGGAGAATATACAGTATATAGAATTTTAGGAGAACAACACAGAATTCTAAAAGAGATGACTGGTACTGCAGCAACATTGAAGGCAGGGAAGAAAGCTGCATTAAACCCATCAGTAGCAATTGCTTCTCCATTCAACCAATGATTAATTGAAGGGATGTTCATTGCAGAAGGGGCATTGGTAGACTTACCAGTGAATGCCCTTTCTAAACACACTGAGATAGAGTCCAGCATTGGGTATATGACTCTTATGACATGAACTGAGTCTGTCACTATAAAAGGTTCGCCTCTGCTGAGAGCCCCAGTTTTACTGGCAAAGTATCTTGACAGACTAGGATTGTCTCTGGAATATAAACAAATAGAATGAGCATACAACCACCCCCCTACCTGAGAATACAAGACCAGACGGCCACAGGGTGGGGCTGGACTCTATCGCAAAGTGTCCAGAAAGGGTGTTCACTGGTAAGTCTACCAATGCCCCTTCTCTGTCACGCTGCTCTAGAGTCCAGCATTGGGACATACCGAAGCCTGCATGCCCAAGGGAAGGACTCGGCTGCTCCTCTTAATCCAACCCAGGAACCACCCGCTGGAATACCCTTCATCCAAATGCAGCCTGTACAGATGCAAAGGAGTCCAGCCAGTAATGTCGGATGAATGAGGAAGGTGAGGTCCATGTATCAGCTCTACAAATTTCTTCGATTGGAGCCTGCGTGGCCCAAGCTGATGAAGTTGCTGTGCTCCGGGTAGAGTGTGCAGTCAGTTTCTTGGGAGCTGGCAAGCCAAGAGTTTCATATGCAGTAGAAATTCATGCTCTGATCCACCTACTTAACATGGGAGATGAGGCCTTAGACCCCCAAGGAGACAGGTTGAAAAGACACAAACACTGACTCAGTTTTGTGAAAAGGCGCAGTTTGTTTGATATAAATCCTGAGTTCCCTTTTCACGTCCAATGTGTGCCACTGACATTCCAATACATGTTGGGATTGGGGACAAAAGTCAGGGAGAACAATGTCTTGAGCTCTGTGAAACCAAGAGTTAATTTTTGGTACAAATGAAGGGTCCAGATGCAAAACCACCTGGTTGTCATGAAACATACACAAATCTGGCCTTACTGAAAAGGCAGCTAATTCAGACACCCTCCTAGCTGACATAATAGCCACCAAGAAGGATACCTTCAGAGTTAAAATACAGAGGCCTACCGTTCATAAAGGCTCAAAAGGAGGGCCCAGGAGAGCTTGGAGAACCTTAGACAAGTCCCAAGTGGGATATCTATGCACAATGGATGGTCGCAGATTTGAGGCTCCTCTCAGAAATCTGTGGATCGAAGGATGGTGGGAGAGGGATGTGTACCTATCCCATGAAATTACTGAAGCTGGGTTTGGGTTTCTTCAGAGATAGACCGAAATCCATGATCATGCATGGTTTCAATCTGTGCTCGCTGCTGGAGCGCCCCAATATTTTGGATTCAGGGCTGAAGCCACCCCATAGGGGTGGTGAAGAGGGGGGAGATTGCTAGCCAAGTGGAGGGGAGCCGCATCTCTCCTCCTTGGCTGGTCTAAACTCCTTTTCCCGAAGGCAGTTGCAGTGGTAACAAATGGCCACTTTAAAGAAGAACCTGACTGGATAAGATTCTGCAGGAGGAAGACAAAAGAAAAAGCAGGACAGACTGGGCTAAAAAACAGAGAACATCTAAGCAAGTACCCTGAATCTAAAAGTACTTAGAGGGATACTTCTGAAAGAAGATCTTTAAGCGGCAAAAGAGAGAGAAAAGGAGGTTAAAAACCCTTTTTTAACCTTTATATTGACAATTACAAAATAGTATGGAAAGAAATTAATATTAATCTATTTTGACACTAAAGGCAACTTTAAGCTGAAATCTAAGTGTCAAAAGGAGAATGAAGATTTTTTCTTTGGTCATTTTAAAGCCCTAAAAAGGAGAAGATGCAGCAAAATGTGGAACTTGAATAATGAAAAAATGGAATGCCACCTGGAAAAAGAAAGAGATTAACAGTGCAACTTGAAAAGAGTCCTGAGGATACATTGTAACTGAAATCTTATTAAAAGGTACAGTAACCCACAGAAAGGAAAAGTAAAGGAAAGAAACAAGAAGGAACAGTCTGGGATCATTTGGTGATCCCAAAAAAGGTTTTGCATTTTTTTTCTTTCTTTTTCTATTTTACTTAAAGTCAATTGGTGGTTGTTCAAAAGTATTAAAATGGCATAACTCCTGGAGGAATTGAGATGAGTCTTTAAAAACAGACAGAATATGCAGAAAGGGGAGGAAGATCCTTTGCTCATATTTGAATGTTTTGAAATGGAGATCCTGAACTATGAAAAAGAAAAGGAAAAGCTTCAAAGCAAGAAGAAGGGTGAGACAAAGAAGAAGCCATTTTCAGTGATCAAATAATGCAAATGTGGTAATAAGGGGAAAAGGGGGGAAAGAAGTTAAAAGTTTGAGATCAAAGGAACAGCCAAAAAAGAAAAATAGTCTAAAAAGAAGTCTAACAGCAAGGAGAAGCAGAAAAGAAAACTATAGAACGGAAAATTCGAGAGAGAAGGGTATGAAAAAAGGGATAAGAAAATGGGGGAGATAGGAAAGGGAAAGAACTTATGAGGGACAAAAGCAGGAAATAAAGAAAAGGGAAAACGTACTAGGATTAAAGGTATTTGCTCAGCTGGAAAACACAGAGACAATGCTAAAAGTAAAAAGTGAGGATTCTACAAAGGTACAAAAGATAGCGTTGTGACAGTAGAATACTATAATGAGTTAGAAATGAAATCAGTAAATAATCTATGAGATAAAACTGTATTGTTTGTAATGGTGTGTTTATTTATAATTAATGCAATAATAAAGAAGAGAGGAAAACATTGTAGTTGTTTCTAAAGATAGATGAAATATTGAAAAGAAAGTGAAGATTCATAAGGAAATTTAAACAGTTACTAGAATGAATTTGAATAATTATTTTGTTTATAATAGTAAATAACTTACAAGATAAAACTGTATGACTATCCAATGGTATGCTTATTAACAATTAAGTAATAATGAGAGAGAGGAACATTTCAACTGTTCTCAAAGATAATAAATATTGAAAAGAAATGTGAAAGATTACAAGGCTCATACCATACTAAATGAATTTGATAACTATTTTGTTTACTAAAACTATGATATGTGGAAAATACATTTCGTGGTACGTACAGTATGGGTATTAGCTGTTTCAGTATTTTCCCATTTCAATTATATATGTGCTTTTAAGGTTGTAGCACGTTTTCGCAGAATCTCATCTCCATCATCAGGCTTCTATATTGTGTTCATCTGTGAGTCAGACTTTACAGTTGTTTCATTAATTGGTAGCCCATCTGCTGAGCTAAGAATGGTTTTCTTCATCCTGATGTTGGGGTCTTGGTCTGTGTTA
The DNA here is from genome assembly GCA_004320025.1 of Laticauda laticaudata. Taxonomy (NCBI): domain Eukaryota; kingdom Metazoa; phylum Chordata; class Lepidosauria; order Squamata; family Elapidae; genus Laticauda; species Laticauda laticaudata. The sequence continues at coordinate 14,361 of BHFT01009401.1, forward strand.
TTGGTTTGGAGTTTTGTGTCTGGCTTGATTGTTTCCATATCTCGTCTGTTTTGTGGCTTTTTTTTTGTCTTGATTGGCTGGCAACACTGTGTCCTTTTTGGGCTTTAGTGCAGCTTGCTCCGAGTACATTTTCTTTCTTTTATACTATATATGCTCGAAAAAATCAAGGCTAACACTTAAACAACACATATGTACTCCATTAAATCCACACTTCTGTGAAATCAACCTGTCCACTTAGGAGCAACACTGATTGACAATTCAATTTCACCATGCTGTTGTGCAAATGAAAGGAATAGACAACAGGGGCGGCCCTAGGAAAGCATAGCACTTAGCAAACTCCCCAGTAAAAGGATGTGTCTCGTCAAGGTGGGGACCAAGACCACTTCTCAGTCCTATCTTTCGGCTGATGTTGATCACTTTTGAATGCTTGTACTTCACTTCTAGTTTCACGTCATGAGACAGAGTCACAACCACACACAGTGGCTCAGGTACAGCCCAATGCCAGAGGCCATCAATGCCAAGCTGTGGCAAAAAATTGTGTATTGTCAGGTATGTCCAGAGCATGGAGGCACTACCAGGACACAGGCCAGTACATCAGAAACATGGAGAGGCGCTAGGAAGGGGAACACCCAGCTACAGAGCGTAGCTCCACCTTTGTGCAAAGGAGACAGGAAACACTGTGCCGGACCCCGTTGGAGAAATGGACCTTCCAGCGGCCCACTAAATTGGCAATGTGGCGCTCGCCAGATGCAGAAACTAGAAGCTCGGCATGCAGGCCCAAGCTGCCGCAGGGGGTGCTTATCGCGCGGCCAATGCTGCGGAGAACTGTGACGTTGCATGTTTGCCAGAGACACCGAAGACTGGATTAAAGTTCCTGATGGCACAGCTGGCTGATGGTGCAATCATGAAGCGAAAGTTTGGCTTTAAGAATGTCTGGGAGAGAGCAAATGAAATGCGAAAACAAATGAGTAGAGCGAAAATATGAGAATATGTGGATGATAAAAAAGATATAGAAATTTAGGTAAAAAAAACCACAAGGGATGTTCAAGAAAAAATCTGGAAAAATGTGGAAATGTCATCATGTACCTGGCTCATTATCATATATGTGGACTTGTGCGGGATGCCAAAAAATATTTGAACTAAAAATCCAATACATGGTTGAAAAAATGACAAAAAAGCATATAGACCTGAAACAAATATTTTGATGTAATTTACCTGAAATATAAAGTAAAGAATTGAAATTTTGATGTAAATGAATTAACAGCGGCTAGGATGTATTTGCTGGAAAATGAGAAATACCAACACAGGAGGAAGTTATTAAAAAATATTGGAATAGTTGAAAATGAGTCGATTGACATTTGAAATATCAGAGAACAAAAAAAACAATTTTATAAAATTTGGATCTATTCTCATCAGGTTAGAAATAAAACATGTAATGAAATATCTGACAGATTTTTAGAACATAGATGAATATATAAGATGTATTTTTTAAATATATATCTACAAAATGATGTATAGAGAAGTTTGAGATGATAATATGACTGTCAAAATAAATTAAGTAAGAATAGGATTATTTTGTTAAAATGTGAATGAATAATTAGTATCATCAAATGATTAATGTAGTTAGAATATTTGATTGACAATATGAGCGAAATAACAATGTAAATTGTAATTGAAGACTACAAAGTGGAAAGCACAAAAACAATTGTAAAACCAACAATACACGTATGCACATATATGGAAATGGTTTGATGTTTTTATGTTGTGTTTTTTATGTTTGTCTAAAAACAATAAAATGTAAAAAGAAAAGAAATTTAGGTAAAAAAATAAAATTAATTAGAAAAAATGAGATCATCATAAAAGAAAATAAGAGAAGTAAAGGAGAAATAGTGAGAAGTTGGAAAGAGTAATAAGATATGAATTGAATAGATAAGTGAATATGCATAGTGAAATTTGTCTGTTGGATGTGATAACTCAAACCAATGCTGTACTTCAAATAAGAGTTTTATGTTGTTTTTTGTTAACTCAATGAAAAACTTTATTAAAAAAAAAGAAATTACTTAAGCTAAGGCCGCCACCTGCGTGTGGAGGGTGTTAGGTGCGAGGCCCTTGTCCAGCCCATCCTGGAGAAACCGAAGGATCTGTGGAACAGATGCTGAAGAGGGGTTCTGGGCTCTCTCCGAGCACCAGTCACTGAATTTTCTTCAGGTGGCATCGTAAAGTCGGGTTGTAGACTTTTTACGTGAAGCCTGTATTGTGTTAATTACACTATCTGAAAGGTTGGCCTCCTTCAACAATTTCCACTCAACCGCCAAACAGTCAACTGGAACCATTGGGGTTCTGGATGCAGAAGGGCCCCCTGACTGAGAGAGATCTGAGAGGCCGGGATTCTCCAAGGCCTCTGAACAGACAGGTTCACCAGGTCCACAAACTAGGGTTTCCTGGGCCAATATGGGGCCAGAAGAATCAGCTCTGCCTTTTCCTCCAACATCTTCTGGATGACTGCTGAGATGATTGGAAGGGGGGGAAAGGTGACTTGGGGGCCATCTGCTCCAAATTGTATTGGTCCCCTCAGTTCCCTGGGTTGGGAACCTGGAAAAAAACCTGTTTACCTGTGCATTCTGGGGAGTGGCGAAGAGATCCACCTCTGGAGTTCAAAAAATGTGGGACATTCTATGAACAGGGGAGGATGGAGTCTTCATTCTGAGTGGTCAACTTGAGATCGACTCAACCAGTCTGCCTGGGAGTTGTCGATTCCCGAAATATGGTCCGCCCTGAGAGACAGGAGGTTCCTCTCCGCCCATCTCCCCAGACGTTGCATCAAACCCCTGGATCTGGTCCCTCCTTGCCTGTTGACATGAGCCTTTGCTGATATATTGTCTGTCATGACAAGCACATGGGACCCTGACACTAGGTTCCAGAAATTTCTCAGGGAGAGAAAAATAGCCCTGAGTTCCAGGAAATTGATGGGAAGGGACCTGTCTGAAGATGGCCAGTGTCCTTGGGCCATCTGGCCCTGGGTACGTGCTCCCCAGCCGAGAAGGCTGGCGTCTGTGGTCACTACTATTCTGTCTCTCACCATAAAGGGATGACCCTTTGTGATGGCCTGGGACTGCCACCATCGAAAGGACCGAAGTACCTCTGGAGAAAGCAGCACCCTGTAGGCAGAATGACTGATCCCCTCTTTTTGGAAGGGGAGGAGGAACCACTGCAAGGTGCGTGCATGTAGGCATGCCCATGGCACAACTTCAGTGCAGGAGATCATCTTCCCAAGCAACTGGGACAGGAGGGAGAATGGAATAGAGTGACTTAGTCAATTCTGTTGATCAACTCTTTGATGCTGTCCTGTCAGTCCTGTGAAAGGAAGATTTCACAGCTGATTGTGTTGATGACCCTGAGATGCAACAGTTGGGTTGTTGGAGAAAGATGGCTCTTGATCAAGTTGATGGAGAAACCATGTTCTTGCAACACCTGCATCGTGATTTGAAGATCTTGTTCAGCCACCTGGATGGAGGTAGATTGAATCAGAATGTCATCCAGGTAGCATTGGACCCTCACAGGTAAGGCTCGGAGGAGGGCTGCCAGTGCTGCCATGACCTTAGTAAAAACCCTTGGTGCCAATGAAAGTCCAAATGGTAGGGCCCAGTATTGGTAATGCTCACTGCAATAAGAAAAATGGAGGAACTGGCGATGGGGAGACCAAATTGGGATATGGAGGTTAGCCTCCATGAGGTCTATGGAAGAGAGGAGATCGCCCTCCTGGACACTCTGAAGAATAGAAGGTAGGGTCTGCATTTTAAAACGCCATATGGGATGAATTTGTTCAGGAGCTTGAGATCGAGGATTGCTCTCCACGCCCCCTCCCGAGGCCTTTGAGATAACAAAGAGGTGGGAATAGAAGCCCGACCCCCACTGATCCCATGGAACTCTTTCTATGGCTCTGATGTCCATCAGATGATGGATAGCTGAGCCCATCAGGGCCTGTTTAGATGTGTCACGAGAGGTAGGACAGCTGACAAAAAACAAGGGGAGGGGAGAGAAATTAGAGTCAAAGACCCAATTATATTGTATTGATGAACCAGGCATTGTTAGTTGATTCCTCCCACCTGGATTTAAAAAAAGTCAAATGACCTCCGAAGGGAGGGGAGTGGATGCAGTTACTTAGAGCGCCTGAATGAACAACCTCCTCCTCCTCAAAAGTGCTGCTTACCCAAGAATTGTTGTTGTTTGGGTTGGCAGTCCTGCTGTTGTTCCAGATGAGGGGGTTACATTGTCTGGTTGCGACTGAAGTGAGAGGTTTTAACTGGCCTGAAGGTTTGTGTTCTGGGGTACGTAGTGCGTCGAAAATCTGACCCCTTGGAGGAAGTAGACAGCACCTTTCTCTTGTCTCGTGTTTCCACCACATATGACTCTAAGGCTGCTCCAAAGAGGTTTTCTCCTGAGCAAGGGGCCACTGCCAACTTCCACTTATGTTTGGAGTCAGTTTGCCAGTTGTGCATCTACAGCAGGTGCCTGGCAGACACGGACCTTTGTGGTGAATTTGGTGGAGCTTAATGTGGTGTCGGCAGTGAACTCGCTGCTGCTATTATTTTGTTGAGATCCTGGTGGGACCTAACATCGGCAACGGGAACTCTGTCCTGAAGTTGACGCAACCAGCGAATAGACGGCCTGGTAAAAAACAAGGCCGCAGTGGAAGCTTTCACAGCCCAAGCTGCAGCCTGGTGTGTGTGCTTCAGAGTTTGTTCCGACTTTTTGTCCTTCATTGTAAAACATCCTCTGGTTCCATAGGGGTACCTGAGGAAGTGAAGGTGGCTACCACCGAGGAATCTACTGCTGGGAGAGCTAATGCATTCGCCAAGGTGGGACCTACATTAAAGAACCTCTTGTCCTGGGAAGAAGGGCAAGGCCCTGACAGGGGTTTCTCACACTGGTCCTTTACTACATCCAAGAACAACAAGGGAGATGGGAGAACCTCATTTTGGACCAACGGTTTGGAGAACAGTGTAGCTCCCTGGCTTGAGGGGCCAGCCTGTGGTTCAGGGGCCACCTCTTCTGGGCTTAACTGGGCTGCAACCAGAGCCTTCTGTAGTAAGGGACAAAACAAGGCAAGCTTAAAGACAGCAGTTGTGGACAGTTGTTCTGGTTTGGTTTCCTCTTCGTCGGAGAGGAAGGGGTCTTTAATTTCCCCCTCTTCCTCCTCTGAGGAACTACCCTGTTCAGAGTGGTAAGAGGATCCCTTGTCATCTTATTCCTCCCAACTATAAAAATGATGAGGGGCATATATGGTTTACAAAGTGGGAACCTCCCTCTGTGGGGGAGGGTTACCCTGACAGAAGGAAGAAAGGATACCTGAGCCTCTGCCTGAGGGGTGGAGGAGGTGTTTGAGACCTTCAGCAATGCTGTCTGACTGCCATCGAAACTACTTCCTGAATGTCTTGGGGCCTGTTCTCCCAGGGAGGAACTACCATTTGGGGCCCAGTCACAGAAGGGATAAGGTTAGCTTGCTCCCTAAACCTGTAAACCCCTGGAGGCAAAGCCTACTGAGGGTTAGGTGTAGCTGTGTTCCAACTAGGTGGCCTGTAAGAAGGGCCTGATAAACTCAGCTCCTGGGGAAGGGCCTCATCCTGCCTTCCAGGTGACCAGTTCTGTAGATGGCTAGCCATACTTCCATCTGCCCTCTCTGTACCTGTAGCTTCTTCTTGTAATTGTTGAGCATTTTTGTGAATTATTTCTCTAAAGCCTCATGTCTTCTCTTTTCTGCCCTAAGTTCAGACTTGGAGGCCTTCTTGGGGGCTAGGGCCCTGGCCTTGATCTTTGCTGCGGCCTCCCTGTTGGCTGAATGGACTCGTGGTCATTTTCTTTTCATAACCCTTTTGGGGGCTTGAGAGGTCTGAATGCTCTGCCTGTCTGATGGTCCTGGCTGGGCCCATTCTATTTCCATTGCTCAAGGAAGAAACACTGGAGGTGCTGTCAGTTCCTCTGATGGTGTTTTCCAAGCTAAATGGCCAGGAGAGAGATAGGATCATTGCCACGGGGCCCACTATATAATGGCGCTTGGAGGAACTCAATCACAAAATGGCCATCAACCATGAGGCGAGGGCCTTGAGGGGCAATGATCCCTGTTGCACCTTTGAATCCCTGGGGCTTCGTGCTGTGGTCTTTGTTTGGCAATTTATAATGGCTGGATTAATATCTTTGCAGAAGGAAGATTGTCCCTCCAATCAATGCAGCAGTAGAAGGGAGGTTGGTTGGGATCAGGCTTAATTGCTGCAGACACCATGAGGGCAGCTATTGTAAAACTTTGATAGTTTATGGCCTAATGAATCTTCCAGAAGACTTGTGCAGTCTCGGTAGGTTTTTACAAGCTGTGCAGCCCAGGGAAAAGCTGCGTAGGAGTCTGTTGTTATGTTAATTAGCCTCTAGCAAATCTGAGGGAGGTTCCGCAGCATTTTGGCGGATTGCACTTACTGTCTGCATATTAGTGCCTTGCTGAGGCAGCTGGCAACTGGAGGACAGCGGATCCCTGCTCTCCTCATGAGTGAAGCTCTACCAGAGCCCTGAGAGCTTCTCTCAGCTTGATGATTCTTTTTTTCTTTTTTTCAATGCTTTTGTTTTGAGGAATTATCCAATTATCCAATAAACATGTTCTTTGAGGAATCTACTTGCCCCAGAGTTCTGTTTTTGGTGGATGCATTACTTGGAATATTGTCATGTAAAACTGTCTCATGGAAAATAGAGACTTAATTGGCTAATATGCAACTCTTAGTGCAGCACTAGCCTTTCCTTTGCATGTTGCTCTCTTGGGAAAGAGTCTGGATCATCTCATTGTGGGAGATAAGCCATTTTCCCATGTAAATTATGGCATCTGAAATGTCTTTGGGTGCTAATAAAAATAATAAAATCTGGCTTTAAAGGCTGTTAAATGAAAGCACTACCAGATATCTGGCACCAGGAAATATAAGTATAGTGAGGCATGGTGGATTATACTGTTCTTAATTTTTTTACAAAGAGAGAGAAGAAATGAGTAAAAAAGTACAAAAGGAAATTAATTTTGGAATACTTATAACACATATACACATACATGCACTTTGGAGTTGACATACAAAGCTTGGACTGGAATGTTTAATTAGAGAAAAGTAGTTGGATAGAAAACTAAGTCCATGTCAGACTAAACACATGAAGCTACCATATTCCATATGAAATCTAGAAAAATGTAGACTCATCTATTGGTTTCAGTCATGTATCTTTCCTAGAGTCTCATTGAGTTGTCTACAAATGAACCTCGAATCTTCCTTGACTTGCTTCGTCAGGAACTTAGGCAAGAGGAGTAGGGAAATATTTAATACTGGTTGAAGTCATGTGGAGATTTCCCATTTGGTAACTTGCCATGCATCCACCAAGTGACTGTCTTCCATGAGTGACTAATAATTATAGCAAGTTGAAACAGACTATCCATTTAAAATGGAAGGTTTGAACTTTCCTATTCAAGCTTGCTGAGCAGCCCCAGTCTTAAAAATAGCCAACAGTGTATATGAAGGAAAACAAGTGATTTATACTGCAAAATTCAAAACAATGCTAAATAATTTGATTTTCAAAATAAAAAATGCAGAACACCTTGCTACTTGATACAGAACTGCAATCACAATTGACTGAATACTAGCAAAGCATAGATGAAATTTTTCTAAGAGGAAGATGAGCAGTTTTCTAAATTTGAGATATAAATAAATAAATTAAAATATGTTAATGTTTTGTTGATATGTTAATAGTAGTTCTCAACCTGTGGTCCGTGGACTCCTGGGGGGGCTACAATGTTGTCACAGGGGGTCCGCAAATGCTTGAAGAAACATTATGATCTAAATCTTGAATAAAGTCTTGGGGGTCCATGGCTATAGTCCATGGCTACTACAAGGTATTTAAAGGGAGTCAGTAGTGAAAAAAGGTTGAGAACCACTGCCTTAGCAGAGACTTGTACTGACCAGCTTGCAAGTCCCCCTCCCTTTGGGAAACAGTGTGTTGAATCCTGCCTCCCTGCTGCCCAAGAGCCATTTCCCGAAGGGAGGGGGACTTGCAAGCTTTTTGCTCTGCCAGGAGAGGCTCTCTCATTCTCCCAACTGGATCAGCAGGTGAAAGAAGCAGCTGCTGTCCTGGCCGGAGCCAACAGGAGTCTCTCCATGTTTCCTTCCAGCTGAGTTAGGTTAACACTAACCCTAACTGAGCAGCCCTGATCTGCCTACTCATAGGTATGTCTGTGAGTCACACTAGCCCCTCCCCCTACTGTCCCCAGAGCCTTGCCGGATCCCCCCATCCCCAGGCTAGGCTTGATTGCTTCCCCACTGGCATGGCCCCAACCCGGTGCTGGTGCTGGCTGGGGAATAGGTAGTTGCCCTCTCACCCCACCGTCCCCAGGCTCTGCTGGCTGGCTAAGCCATTACACGTTATTCTCCCAGCTTTCCTTACCATGTGGTGGCTGCGGCATAGTGAGTGGTGATGGCAGACTCAGCTGCCTCCCATAAGCAGTGCTGTCGCTGCAGCACCTCAACCGCCTCTGCCACCTCCACCCGCTTCTCCCGGGGGCAAAATGAAAGGAAGCAAGCAGAGGCAGCAGAGGCACTGTGGCAACAACGCTGCTTGCAGGAGGCAGCCAGGTACCTGCCTTCCTGGTAACCAGCACCGCTGCCTGCCACCTGCTGCCCACTTCCTGCTGCCCACTGCCCACCACTCGTCACCTCCCACCGCGGAGGTGCTTTGGAAGGGCTGGGGGGCTACTCTCATGGCTACTCTACACTCCATGGCCCCGCTGCCGACACTGCTGCCACATTCTCCCTGAGGAGGTGCTTTGGGAGGGCTGGAGAGAGAGACAGAGAGAGAAGAAAAGAAAGAAAGAAAAAAAGAAAGGAAGAAAGAAAGAAAGAGGAAGGAAGAAAGAAAGAGGAAGGAAGGGAGAGAAAGAAAGAAAGACACAAAGAAAGAAAGAGGAAGAAAGAAATAGAAATAGAACGGAAGGGAGAGAAAGAAAGTGAAAGAAAGAAAAAGAAATAGGAAGGAATGGGAGGGAGAAAGCTCTGTGCTATTATTTTTAACTGTTCCATTATTTATCATATATTAATATTTTATACTGTCCCTACACCAAGAGTGATTTTACTGCCTTTCTTTTGCCCAGGGCTACCACATATTTTTCAGGGTTTACATACATTCAATGTGTGTAGTCCAGGCTCCAGATACACTTGTGTTTAACAGAGTTGAAAGGGACTTTGGCGGTCTTCTAGTCCAACCCACTCCTCAGGCAGGAAATCTGAGGATGCCAAACTTTGAGTAGAGATCCTGGGAAACTTGTCAGAATAACAGAATAACACTTAGAAGGGACCTTGGGGGGAACCCTATACTATTTCAGAGAAATGGCTGTCCAGTCTTTTCTTAAAAACTTCCAGTGATTGAGCACCCAGAACTTCNTTTGGAGACAAGCAGTTCCACTGGTTAATTGTTCTCACTCACAGGAAGTTTCTCTTTAGTTTTAGGTTGCTTTTCTCTGTTCAGTTTCCATCCATTGCTTCTTGTTTGCATTCTGCTTCTTTGGAAAATACATTGTCCCCCTTTCTTTGTGACAGCCCCTTAAAAGCCTGTTGCCTATCACAGTCTTGGGTAAAGCATGTGAGCCATTTCCTCCTTTCAGTGGTCCATGAGAATACATTTATAGTATGCAGATAATAAAGTAAAAAAAGTGAACAACATTTTTACAGAACTATGTTAAGTTGAGGCTGGGTGACAAGGAATGTCTGGGAGGGGAGATGAGCCACCCCTTGATGTGAGTGACATTGAGTTGGCCACGCCCACCCATTCACATGACCACCAAGCTCATCCACCCAGTCACATGACCATGAAGCACACCCACCCAGTCACATGACCAGTAAGCCATGCCCACCAGTCACATGATCAGCAGGCCATGCCCACCAAATAAACCATGCCCACAGAACCAGTAGTAAGAATTTTTGAATCCCACCACTGGGTCCAAATATTTAGAGCAAGGTCTTCAAAGGTGGCAAGTTTGAGACTTGTGGACTTCAACTCTCAGAATTTCTGAGCTAACATGACTGGAGGAGGAATTCTGGAAGTTGAACTCCACAAGTCTTAAAGCTGTCAAGTTTTGACTGAGAACATCTTGGGATCAGTGGTGGTATTCAAATAAAGTTGCCACCAGTTCAGTGGGTGTGGCTTGGTGGGCACGCTTTAACTGCTTTCTAACTTGCCTCCTGCAAGCCTGCATGATGCCGGTTGCTGCAGCAGCTACCGCACAGTGCTATTCTGCACCACGCAAAGTAGCTGAGCTTCGAATTCTGGCCATAAAAGTGAGTATGAGAGCCTGGGTGGGTGGGTGAGCCAAACATAAAGCAGTGGAGAGAACCGGTTCCGTCTCCGCTGCTTATCGCCACTTCCTGCTCTCCAGAACCTGGCAGAACCGGTCAAATACCACCACTGCTTGGGATCCTCCTGTGCTATCTTATTGGGCAAAACCAGAGTATTGAATTAGGTACACATGAACCAAAAAGGAGATCCTTTCCTTCGGGGACCCAAAAGAAACTCACTTGGTCCCATCTCTGATTCTATGCCAGCAGCAGAGTTTTATTTAGAATAGGGGTGCAAATTCAAGACCCTGGAGCTGGATGCAGCCCACAGGGTGCTTAGATTTGGCCTGTGGGGCAGCCCTGGAAACAGTAAAGGATCGCCCTGCGGTCCCTCTGCCAGTGAAAATGGGTTCCCGAGATCCATTTTTGGCTGCAATGGCCTCCTGCAACCCTCTGCCACATGGCCCTCATGAGCTCCGTTTTCACTGGCAGAGGATTGTAGAGGCCGTCACAGCCAAAAATGGTGCTTGGGAGCCCGTTTTCACTAGCAGAGCACTCAGGTGACTACAGGCACACCTAACACAAGTGATGTTGGGCTGGCCATGTCCTCCCCAGCCTCTCAAGGCCAAACACAACCCTGATGTGGCCCTCAGTGAAATCGAGTTTGACACACCTGATTTAGAAAAACCTTTATTTCTCACTTATTTCTAAGTGAGGCATACTTTTAACTCTTGAGTTTAAAGAAATACCTCATGTTTGCCTCTTCAGACTAGGAAAGAGCAATAACATAAATGTAATAGTGTTATATAATATAGCTGCCAATAAAATAACATGATGATTTCACTGAAGTGGGTGGGTGCACTATAACTAGATAAAACTGTGGGGTTAGTTGCTGCTGTTGTTGCTGTTAATTTACATGGTTTTAAAACTCAAAAGAATTAACGGAAAATGGAATTATTGACAACTCTCATCTCCTGAACTAAAGATAGCATATGATATATATAATAATTGTGCATGTTAATTAAAAGCTACAGGAAAAACAATGCAAACAAAAAAGTGAAAAAGGGGAAAGGAATAGAAGACATACAAATTTTTTATTGATCAGTCATTCTTAATCTGAGCATGTTCTTATTTGCCTTTTAAAGTATATAAAGATTTAAAAAGTCAAATAGGAACATAGTTGGCTATATGTAATGCTGTTGCTTAAAGTCTACACTGAAGGGAGGATTGAAGTAAGAATTTAAAACATAGAAACATAGAATTGGAAGGAATCTTGGAGGTCTTCTAGTCCAGCCTCCTGCTCAAGCAGGAGACTATATCATGTCAGACAAATGGTTGTCCAGTCTCTGTTTGAAAGCCTCCACAGGGGGGAGCACCCACAGCTTCTGAAGGCAGGCTATTCCATTGGTTGATTGCTCTAGCCCTTAGGTAATTTCTCCTTAGTTCTAGGTTGCTTCTCTCATTTGTTAATTTCTATCCATTCTTTCTGTCTTGCCTTTTGGTGCTTTGGAAAATAGTTTGACACACACACACCCCTTGTCTTAGTAGGAGCCCCTCAAACAGTACTATAATGTCTCTCATAGTTCTTTTTATTAGACCAGTTATACCCAATTCCAAAAACCATTCTTCATATGTTTTAGCCTTCAGCCCCCTAATCACTGGTGGTGTTATTCTCTGTACTCTTTCCAGAATCTTAACATATTTTTTATATTGTGGGGAGCAGAACATGATGCAGTATTCCAAGTGTGGTCTTACTAAGGCTTACTCAGATACAACCAGCACAGTGGCTAAAAGTGAGCAATGGCCAACCTGGTTGTAACCTCTACCTGTCTATCAAGCAATAGCCATGAATACAGGAGTACCCTTACGTTATTTTTTCCCTCTAGTCTCAGTGCTAATTCACTCAGAATCATACTTAAATAGAAATGACAAATAACACTATTATACTATATATGGTTAAAGGAATAGTAAATCCAAAGCTGTACACTATTCACTTCCTTTCTCCTATTCCACTCTTGAATGTTTCTAATTTAGAGAATGTTCTGTCAACATGCAGCTAAACCCACCTATCCTCCAATAAAACAGACCATGTGTGTAGATCTAAATGCTTTATTGAAAGAACAGGATATGGTGAAACTGCGGGAAATAGGAATACCTACAATGAAAACCAAACACAAGATAGACAGGACCGAGTTACTAGTGAACATAACAATTAATAAATACAAGTAATTTAAATCTCACCAGTGACAGTCTGTGTGTGGGATGTGAGTTTGTCCTTGAATAATCATGTGCCACAGTTTAAGATGGATTTTTCTTTGTGTTTCTCTCTTCTCCTAATGCTAAAAGAAATGGAGTTTGGTTTCCCAGCATGCACTTGTTTTGGGAGTCAGCTTCAAGCAATATAATTTGTAATTGTCTCTCTGACCACTAGATGGTGATAAAGATCATATATTGGAGCATATTTGTCCCTCGGGCCACTAGATGGGGCTAAAGAGCAACAACAGTATGTAAAAGTTATATGCATACTGTGACATGATAGAGAACATGGAGAGAAATGCATTATGATGGGTGGTCACATAATCAGCCAGATGTTTAGATTGGGTTTGGCATTTTTATCCACTTATCAAGTGCTTACTGAGGACCAGGTATAGGTGAAAAGCAGATGTTCCTATTTGATGGCGTTTGAGATATTGTGGCAGGATATGAACTGTTCCAAGTAAAGGTGCTTTTGCAATTGACCAATAGTGATTTTGTCAGTGCCAATGGTGTCCAGGTAGTGTGCCAGATGTTTTGGGATTACATAGAAGGGGTCTATCACTATTTGTATTGACTTTGCTTTCTTTTGCTGCAGTCATTCTACTTTTATTTGCAGGTTTTTGTATTTTGTTAGTTTTCTCCAGTTCTTTCTCATTTATCCTGCAGTTTCCATGTATGGCAACTTCCATTATCCAGACTTTTGTTGTCTTTTGTATTTTCTCAGTGCCCGGTCTCACTGCACTTATGGATGCAAAGAGGATGTAAAACGTAAAAATTTTTTTGCCATCCATTGGAAAATGCTATGCATCCGTTGTGTACTCATTGCACACATGTTTCATACACTCTATCCATCGAGCATCCATCCACTGGGATTTCACCCATGCAAAAAGTTTTGAGCTGCACAAAACTTTTAGAACGGATGAACTTTCCACCATGTACGATGTAAATCCAATCACATATACGAGCAACAAACGTTCTATGTCCGTTATCATCCATTAGACATGTGCTGTATCCTCTCTGCATCCTCTGGGCATCCCCTCAACTCACATCCGCTGCAGCTGAAAATGGAAAGAGGGAGGAAGATAAGGTACATGAACCTATAATCGTTAGTAGCATGGAAATGAGAAGAGGATGTAAGCGTATACATCTCTATATAAAGTATTCAAAACGGACAAAGTGTTTGTATCTGCGGATGTATCTCGTATATTTAGGATATCTGGAGTATGTCTAGAGTATGTAGAAGGACACTTAGAGGACAACATATTTTGTATAAAAAAGGGGGAGAAAATCATCTGGATCTCAGTATGAGTCGAGTAGCCGTAGTGTACAGACCTCATCACCCTTGGTCTTGGTCTTCAACATCATCAATTGTTCTCCACCATGATGATCAAATAGTCCATATGATAACTGCAAACATTCAACAGCAGAACCACAACCTGTTCAGACTGCATCAAGTTTTAGACAGAAGGAAAAAGAAGGAGAAGAAGGAGACTCCAAGAGCTGTGTGGGTCTGAGATGGATCATGAGAAGAATGCAGTTTGGACTGTATGACCAGTTGATGGTGGAGCTGAGGAATGAAGACCCTCGTGCATTCCATCACTTCATGAGGATGCCACCAGCCATGTTTGATGAACTTGTAGAGCGTCTGCGACCCAGGTTGACCAAGCCTAGCACCAACTTCCATCCCAACCTGGACCCTGGACTGAAGGTGGCACTGACTCTGCGGCACCTGGCCTCTGGAACCATATACAGAAACATGCAATTTCGAGGGTGCCACACAACAGCATGAGCAACGTCGTCAGAGAAGTGGTAGAGGCCATCATTGAAGAATATGTGGAGGAGCTCCTCAGGTGCCCACCACTGAACAAGGCTGGAGACAGCATGCAGAAGATTTAGTATCAGAGGTGGAACTTTCCCCACACCGTTGGAGCCATAGATGGCAAGCACGTGGCCTGCAAAGCTCCAGCCAACTCAAGGTCCACTTATTACAACTACAAGGGCTTCTTCAGTATCATCCCTTTGCCATGGTTGATGCTGACTACAAGTTCATCTACATCTATGCTTCAGGCAATGGGTCAGCTTCAGATGCCCAGATATACAACGCAAGTGACCTCAAGGATGGGCTGGAAGCAAACTCATCATGGGTTTTCCAGATCCAGACCCCTTCCCAATGACACACAAGATGTGCCCTACTTCATCGTGGGGTGGTGACGCCTTCTCCCTCAGAACCTACCTCATGAAGCCATATACAGTTCAAGATACCTCACCCATGAAGAGAGGATCTTCAACTACAGGCTGTCCAGGGCAAGACAGGTGGTGAGAACGCCTTTGGCATCCTGGCCAACAGGTTCCAGATATTCTCACCACCATGAAGCATGACCCAGAGACTTGTGAGGAGCATCGTGGAAGCTTGCTGCATCCTGCACAATCTCATGTGCACCCGCTACTCATGTTGCAGAACAGACATGTCGACCAAGACCAGACATGTCAACAAGGGAATGGGGATATGGAGCCTGGTGAATGGAGGCAAGGACGTAACCTGGTGGACACTGTGGATGTATCAGACCCCAACAGAGCTTCACGTGAAGGGAAGAAGCAGCGCAACCTCCTGAGACACTGGTGCAACTCCCCAGCTGGATCAGTGGAGTGGCAAGACAGGATGATAGATGATTAGAATTGGATGCTTCCTTGAGACTGTTGCATAAGACTGATGAGATTGTGCCATAAGAACACTGTATTACTATTTTGTTGTATACTTGTAGCTGTTTATTGTTTATTAAATGTATGTTGTGGGTCCTACAATGAATAGGCATTAATAAACAGCATTGTTTAATTTAAAATGTGTTGACTACTGAATAAATTGTTATTGATAATAAAGGTTCATATGTGTGGCAGCTGGGATGGTGGACTATACAGTCCAGTATGGTTCACTGCAAGCGTAAGTCCAGAGGTTTCTCTATCCTGCAACTTTCCCCAAGTCCAAAAGTCCTTTTTCCCAGATAATAATAAAGTACAACATCCCTTGTGTAAAGGGCCCTTTTTGCCCATCAATAAAAAAATAAAGACCAAAGCTGTGGCCAACTGATCCCAGGTCAGACTATGTTGGTGGACCATAGCATGCTGTTTTTGGTTGCAATGTTAGTCAGAACTCCCTGTGCCCAATTATTCACAGATAGTATATAACTCAATTATTTTAATAAATAAGGTAACAAAAAAAGCCATTATAATATTTGGCTACACAACTATTCCAGGGATTTTTTTCAAAATTTGAGTTAAATTTAACGTGGCGTAACGTTAAGTTTAATTCAAATTAGCGTTAGCATAACGTTTATTCCAAATGTGACTTCCAACATGGGCCATGTAATTTATTTGTTATAAATTGATTGTTAAATTAAAGTTATTTTCTCCTTTTAAAAATGAATGTCACTGTATTAAATTTAATCTTGGAACAATGATTATATTTTTAACTGACCACAGAGACAGGTGGACTATTAATGAAACATTCTTTGCATTTTATGGTCCACCAAACATTGTTGGGCAATGGGAAAACACCTTTGGACATTTTATATGTTTGAAAAAGGGCCTTTAGACAGGGCTAAATATGGTAGATGGGTGTTTGGATTTTTTTCAAAAGGAAAGAGGGACTTTAACTTTATACAGGGAAAAGGAGTTGGACTTTGATGTTATTTGGGGATAGGGGACTTTGCATTTGGACTACCAGTGCAACTAAGTTGGGCATTTCTTGGTCCATCAACATAGTCGGGCATGCAAAGTTTTAACCATTTTTTCAAAGTTTTTCCAACACTTTATTAAGTAAACAAAACATTATTATAAGTAAACAATGCTGTTCACAATTGTTCACAACAAGTGTTTCACAATCACAGCTCAGTCTCTCACATATTCTGAGTCACTCTGAGTCATGTCCATGTCTCAGCTGTGAGGCGTAAGGCAGTGACTGTGGCTGTGCCTTGGCTTGAGTGCTGGTCTGACGTGGCATTGGGTGCTTGCCTTGAGGATACAGCAGGTGGTGTTGTGGTCAGGATGCCAGGGTTGGTATCCGAGAACTGACTCATTCCATGAGGTTGAGAGACCCTTCATCAAGGACTTTAGATGGTCAGGCCCAATACTGCTGAGAGATTGTCCATTGACGGCCTTGGCTCTGAGGTGGAGGAAGGGTTGGGTGAAGTGTGCTGGGGCTGTCTGGTCTGCAGCTGGGTGAGGAGTGGCATCTGTGGCATGTGATGAACCTGAGCCTGGACTGGGAAGTTCTGCTTCTGCTGTGGGAAGTCCTGGTAGTCGAGCCTTGGTAGGTGAGGGGCTGTTGAAGCTGTGGAAGGGCTGTGAACGTCGCCTGGGGTGGAGGAGCAGACCTGGACTGGTTAGGACAAGCTTCAGCTGGGCCTTGAGGGTTGTGGAGAAGTGCTGTGATCTTCTGCTTCATCGCTGGTACTCAGCCTCAGGCAGGTCCCTCAGGATCTGGCTCACGTAGGTGATGAAGGGCTTCCGCGGCCGAGGATGCTCTGTCCAAGTCAACCAGCTGAGAGAGAAGTTCTGTGCTGGTCTTCATTGTGTCCCTGATCTCCAACAGCAAACTGTCTACTGGCCCTCCAGTCTGCCTCTCTGCCTGTGTCCTCTGGAGCTGGTGGTGGAGATGGGGGTGGGTTGGCCTCTGGTGGCTGCCACTTGTTCCTCCATTTGTGACAGCAGGGTGTCATCCTCACAAGGATCCTCCAGGTTCGGCACCATGGGGGAGTGCAGCTATTGAGGGGGTCTCTGCTGTGAGGCCCTCTGAAGACACCTGTCTGGACAGGGTAGCTGGCTCCTGGCTTGAAGATGCCTGCTGCTGTCTGTGGGCTGTCTGAGGGGAGAGGCGGTCTCAGAGGGGCTTCTCCTTGGTGGTGGATCTTCACCCTCCAGGAAACTGCACTTGGCCATGACGTAGTTCTCCCGGTCAGTGAGCTTGACAGTGGCCTGCCCGGATTTCTTGAGGTGTAGCTCCCATACCAGGAGTGCATGTGCTTCCACCATCCAGGATTACTTCTGCAGTGTGTACCCAGGCTATCTGCCTTTGTCTCTCCAAGCTGCCTGCTTCTTCTGGTGTCCCGATACAGTCTGTGGCCCTTTCTCAAGAGGTACTCGTTCTCTCTCAGCCATTCCAGCACATTGTCCTCATGTCCTCAGAAATGGTGTACTGTTTTCCTCCTCTCCTTCTTCTTCCCTTGCCTCTTCCTCCCTCTGGGCTGAGCTTGTTTAGGGCCTTCAGGGGCTTCAGCAGGCCTTCATGGTCTTGAGCATCAGGGCCTTCAGGAGCTTGTTCAGGGCCTTCTGGGCCTTGAGCATCAGGGCCTTCAGGGGCTTGAGCATCAGGGCTTCGCAGCTTGTTCAGGGCCTTTAGGGCTTTGAACATCAGGGCCTTCAGCAGCAGGGCTTTGAGGGCCTTGAGGGCCTTGGGGCTGGTCCACCACAGCAGCAAGAGCTTCACCATCAGAGTCAGTGTCAGAGGGTGGGGTGCTTTTTCTGGCCTTCTTCACCTTGCCAGGGCTTGAACGAATAGGCACGGACTTCCTTTTCTTGCCTGACTGACGCACCATGGTGTTTATACAAGATGTAGTAGAGATGTATCGATGTAGCCACCAGCATGTCCTTCCACTTTATGCTGACTGCGTGCATGCTGCATCCCTTTATATCCATGGAGCGAATGCAATTCATACCCCCCGCATGCACAGTGAACGGTTTGCATCTGATATACATCCGAGCGGCATCCCCTTTGTTTCCGTTAGGCGTACATGATGCATCCGCTTCATCCGCTATGCATCTGCTCTTTTCACTATGCGTCCACTTTGCAATTATCCCTGGTAACTCCTTCAGAGCTGTCATCCACTTCCATCCGCTTTCATCCGCTAGGCTTCCGATGAACATCTGTTTAACATCCCCGCTACATACTACCCACATCCATTCTTTTCCGTTCTGTTTTCGCAAATTTTTGCCAATTTTGTCCATTTCTGGAGCGGATGAAAACGGATGAAGCCACCCCCGAAATTTTGCTCGTCTGCTGTGTCCTTTATGCATACGTTTTGTGTCCATTGGCCAGTGGGACCGGGCCATAATGTGATGGGTACTTGCCTGTTTGAATTCCAAGTTCCAGAGCAATTTTTTCATTTTCTATTGCTTTGTCTATTTGTAGTTGTACCAGTTGTTGCTTGCAGGGGAACTTGTGCTGCTTGCAGATATTTCAGTGCACCAGTGTTGCTCCTTCATGCCGTTGGTTGTAGTCAACCTGTGCGATCTTCTTATTTGTTTTGCAAAATTACCATTTATGTCTTTATATCTTCATGAAATCTGACTTCTAACAAAGTTTGTGAAAGTTCAGATTTAAATTCAGCCTTGCTTAAAATATTTGCTATTGATTTGTAGTTCCCCAAAAATCTGACCAAATTGGGGTGATTAAAGTTTGTGATTTGGCTGAATGAGATGTATTGCCCTGATACCATATGTTCATTTTGGATAGATACAAAAATGCATCTCTTTGGCAGGAAAATATTGTTCTACATCACTGTTACAGAAGAAGTAGAATTTTTTTTTATTTCATCATATTTGTATAGCTGGCCATATATGCCTGTCTATTCATACTATGTGAATGTGGAGATAATATAGAGCCCAGCCCATCTGCTGGTTTGTTGGCTACTTCTCCAAACATATATTGATAATTTTTTGCCAATTACAAAGCCACAAAGGTTGACATGAAGCCTTCAAACTTCAAAGCCAAGTTTGATCTGACACAAAATAAAAAGAATGATGATAATGAGGAGGAGGTGGAGAAAGAGGAGGCTCATCCCACATGAAAGTGACTCTGGGTGGTATATAATACTTAATTTAAAAAGCAATACATACATAATAAATCACAATTAAATTGATTATATAAAAACACACAAAGCAAATATACACTATCTTTAATTTCTATGTCTTTCAAACTTTCAGAACATTGTTAATATAGCATGGTTCTCTTTGCCTCTCTAAGTCAACATTTTAATGCCCATCGGGCTTGTGGTTAAGGCTAGGTCCCACTGGCCGACGGATGCAAAACGTATCCAAAAAGGACACAGCGGACGAGCAAAATTTCAGGGGTGCTCCATCCATTGTCATCTGCTCCAAAAAGTGGCAAAATTTGCATAAACAGAACGGAAAAGAAAGGAAAAGAGCGCACGTGGGTAGTATGTAGCGGGGATGTTAAATGGATTAAATGGATTCATAGGAAGTCTAGAGGATGTATATAGGATGCAAACCGTTCACTGTGCATCCTTTCTATTTCCGTGCTACTAACGCTGTGTAGACGTTCCATGTACCTTTTGCTTCCTCCCTCTTTCCGTTTTCAGTTGCAGCGGATGTGAGTTGCGAGGATGCCCAGAGGATGCAGAGAGGATACAGTGGATGTTTAACGGATGATAAACAGACATAGAACGTTTGTTGCTCGTATGTCGCGGATTTATATCATACGCGGCGGAAAGTTCATCTGTTCACAAAGTTTTGTGCAGCTCAAAACTTCTTGCATGGATGAAATCGTAGTGGACGGATGCTCGAGGGATAGAGCGTATGAAACACGTATGCAATGAGTACACAACAGATGCATAGCGTTTTTCAACGTTTTTTAACGTTTTACATCCTCTTTGCATCCGTTGGTGCAGTGGGACATGGGCTTTAGCAAACATCACACAGAGCAAAATAGTATTGTTTTTATTTTGACTACTTTCTTTACAAAAAATAAAAAGTCAGGAACATCAAAGAAGGTCGTAGCTGTTCCAGTGAGAACTTAGGATCTTTTCTGCTTACTTTAAGCATTGCACACATCATGTCAAACCAAGTAACTGCCATAAAATAGTTTAATTACCCTCAATAAATTGGGAAATGGTGCCAACCAGCTAAGGTTAAGTATTTTGATTCCACTTAATTTATGGACATATGAACCCACTGAGATGAAACTGACTCAGTAATGAATTTCTCAGCTTTGCAGTTTTGGGTTGTATCAAGTACATGTTCAAATTGCAGCAGAAGAAGACAATGACCAACCATCCCCACCTCCAGCTCAACCATCACTCAAGTCAGAGAAGTACTGAATGTTTCTTGGAAAGGAATGCAACTTAAATTTCCCTGAAGATATTTCCTGCTGGAGTAAAGCCTGTACTCTAAGTTTTATAATGGCTGCTAGAATTAATTAGCAATGAAGGAAAGTAAGAATTTGCATCATAAGGATCTCAGCATTTTGAGGGAGCAATGGATATGGCTTTTGAGTCATATGAAACTGCATTCCCCCCCCCCCCAAAAAAAAATACTNCCCCCCCCCCCAAAAAAAAAGAGAGAAGAAGATGGGCCCATAATAATAATAATAAAAACTAAATATGATTTAATTTACATTTAAATGTGATCATAATTAAACTCATTCAATTAGAGTTAAAGCACTTATTCCTAATCTACTTGATTATTTTTTTGCTTTTGTTGCATTAAAAATGACAATTTAGAGATCTGCAGCCAAAGCTTTGGGAGGGCACATTCATGGCAATAACCTGACTAAAAAATATGCAAAACCTCTCCAGGCTTACAACCACATATGACTTATTAACTGCGGAAGTCTATTTAATTGCAAAAAAATCAAAGTTTGTCATGGTTGCAGTTCAAAACACGTTTGTTTTGAGAGTGAAAATTCCAGGGCTGATTGGAAATTAAATCCCAGACTATTGCAAATATGTTTGAAGCACTGAAATATGCCTTCTCTTAATTTTGAAATGGATTTCCTCATGAAAATATACACGGAGTGCTTTACATTACCTTCATTTGTCTTCAGTAATAAAACCAGGAACAATACGATCATTTTCATTTCCTATAGAATTCCTGATTGTAATGAAGGTAATGAAAACAATTAATACCAACCTGCCTTCCATTGAGAACTTGTATACTACATGAGTCAAAAAGAGGGCATGAAAATATCTACAGACCCCTCACATCCCGGACATAAACTGTTTCAACTTCTTCCCTCAAAATGACGCAATCGAGCACTGCACACCAGAACAACTAGACACAAGGACAGTTTTTCCCTGAACGCCATCATTGTGCTAAACAAATAATTCCCTTAATACTGTCCAACTATTTACAAAGTCTGCACTACTATTACTACTAATCTTCTCATCACTCCTATCACCCATCCCCTTCCACTTGTGACTGTATGACTGTAACTTTGTTGCTTGTAACCTTTTGATTTTTATTGACTGTCTTCTAGTATGATTTGATTGCTTATTGTACCCTATGACTATTATTAAATGTTGTACCTGATGATTCTTGACTCTTGATGAATGTATCTTTTGTTTTATGTACACTGAGAGTGTTTGCACCAAGACAAATTCCTTGTGTATCCAATCACACTTGGCCAATATTCTATTCTATTCTATTCTATTCTATTCTATTCTATTCTATTCTATTCTATTCTACTCTACTCTACTCTACTCTACTCTACTCTACTCTATTGTAAGATATTTCAAGGTTGTTCAGTTTGGGAAACAGACTCTAGAAGCAAACTAGCACCAAGTTGTATCAAGATAAGGTTTATTAACAGAATTTGGCAGGTCTGGTGGTGATATCTATCTATCTGATGAAACCTCAGTTATGATTTGCTGCAGATCACCTGTCTCCAATTTACAACATAGTCCTTTCAACAGTTCCAACATGAATTTGCACCACTCAGGTGACCTTGATGACACAGATAAAACTCTTTAATGACCCGCTAGTAGAATGCAAATGACCAGCTGTCTGCAAGGAGTATAAATCCTTCCATTCCCCCATCATCCAGTCAGAGCTGAAGAAGCTTTTTGGATGAGAAGTGAAGCATCTTCAAAGAAAAACCAGAAAGTCCAGTTGCCTCTTGAGAAAAGCATCTTTGGGACAGATGGCAACTTCCAATTTAAAAACCTACCATCAATATTTCATTAGAATTACCAAAACAAATCATTTTAAATGGCAGCCAATCAATTAAAAAAATTGGTCAATCTTCATTACAGCTTTAAGTGGCTGATACTTCGAAAAATGTAGCCATTGAAATGATTTGGAAGGTGTTGACAGATTTAAAATCAGTCTTGATTCCTGTTGACTGCATGACAAGTCCCTGCAGTTTTCTTGATAGGGTTTTGGAACTGTTTTGCCTGTCAGGGTTCCAAGTAACACCCCAACAAAGTAAGACTCTGAGGCCAACAGCTCCTCAAAGTTCCATTTTATTAGAGATGTCATATTGGCACATCTGGGGAAACCTAAATCTGAAAGCCCTTGGGTTTTCCCCACCCAAAGGAAAGTCAAAGTCCCTTCCCCTGCACCCACATGTCCATCACATGGTCCAATCAATCTACCATCCCAACTGGAGATGTTCCTCAGTCATTCCTCTCAAGGTGCAGGCTGAACGTCCTTGACTCCCAGAGAAAAGAATGTTGTTATGGCTATATATCTCCATCCACTCCATGCAACTCCCTCTCCCATTTTCCCACAGCATTAAATGTGGCAGCCCTGAAGATCCAGAGAAAAAGATGGCCTCCAGAGCTGACATTGCCATTGTCTGCTTCTTAGGGCTGAGAGAGCACAAAGTGTTAAATGTCTTGTATACAGGAGTGGGCTGTTGGGGGTTCTCAGGGGTTTGGGAGAGCCCCTAAGATTCTGTGCAGTTCAGAGAACCCCCAAATCCCACTCCTGGCTGGCCCCACCCACCTTGCCCAGCCGCTCCCAGGAGTTCCCACATGGCCCATTTTGGATACAGGTAAGTGTAGGGTGCACACAGAAGTTTGGAAAGGCCAGAAATGGGCCTGGAGAGGCTGTTTTCGCCCTCCCAGAGGCTCGAGGAAAGCCTCCAGAGCTCGGGGAGGCAAAAAATATTCCCCCCCCACCTTGGTGCAGGAGGTTGACTAGACCATGCCCACCATGGCCACACTCACCCAGCAACCAGGCAGATAATCCTTTGCTAAAATTTTTGAAGCCCACTTCTGCTTGTATATGTATCAATACTTAAAAAGAAAGAGAGAAAAACATTGATATAAAACACATGCTAGTAATAGCTTTTGGCATTCATTTAGCTGTAAACCTTAATGTGCTGTATTGACCTACATCTATCCATATGTCCCACTAAAACTCTTGTGTCTGTAAAGGCCCTGTCACACTGCCCAACGGATGCAAAACGGACACAACGGACGAGCAAAATGTTCCATCCATTGTTATCGCTCCTCAAAAGGGGCAAAAAATTGCATAACCGGAGTGGATACACGGACGCGGGAGGATGCAGGGCGGATGGAAAGCGGAGGCGGAATGGAAAGCCTAGCGGATGGAAGCGGATGGGAGCGGATGGCACATCCTCTAGGCTTCTGGGGGGCCTCAGGCAAAGCAGACGCGGAACGGATACAGCGGATGAAGCGGATGCACAGCGGAAAGCCTAGCGGATGCACAGCAGAAGCCTAACGGATGCTTGGCGTTAATTGCACATGCGGGGAGGATGCATTGCGCAAGCCCCGCGGATATAAAGCGAAGCAGCTCGAAGCAGGTCACATTCAGAGGAAGACCTGCTTCCAGACACATCGACTGCCTTGCCTGTCCTGCCTGCATGTCTGCCTGCATGTCTGCCTGCATGTCTGCCTGCATGTCTGCTTGCCAGCCTCCCTGCGAGCCTTGCTGTCTGCCTGCCTGCCACCCTTGCTGCCAGCCTCCCTGCCAGCCTTGGTGCCTGACTCCCTGACAGCCTTCCTGCAGCCTTGGTTCTCTGCCAGCCTTCCTGCCAGCACAGCAACCCCACAACCATGCGGAAGCACAGCAAAGCCTCAGCCATCTGCTGCCAGCCCTTGCAAGAGGACAGGGCTACCATCCCGCCCCTGGCCCTCACTGCTGGGGCTTCTGCAGTACGGGCTCGCTCTTCTGGGGCTGGGGCTTCTGGGCTTCTGCTGCTTCTGCTTCTGGAGGAGATGATGACAAGCACTCCAGCACCAGCCACCATCCACAGCACCTGCACCCTTCACCCCTGGGACTGAGCGCCAAGAGGAGTACCAGAGACTCATTTTTGTCTTATAGCTTTTTGTTCATAAAGTCTATTTTTGATTCACACACTTGCTTCATTTCTTTTTTTTAATAAAGTCTTGCTGGAAACTTTTAGAAATGGTTTAAGCCTTTGCCATGCTTGTGGGATGGGTTTAAAAGAGCTGTGGGATGGGCAGGAATACCTGTGGAATGGGCAGGGATACCTTTGGGATGGGTAATAGCTGTGGGGATAGATAAACTCCAGTGCAAGCATAGTGGGACTGTATGGTCCACCCTCCCAGGTGCCACACCTATGGCCCTTTATTATCAATAACGATATAATCAATCATCCACACATGTCAACATAAATACAACTCTTTTTAAATGCCTGTTCATTGTAGGCCCACTCAACATACATGGCCCAATCTCATCAGTGTGATGAGACAAGCTAAAGGAAGCATCCATTAATCATCTATCATCCTGTCTTGCCACTCCACCGCTCCAGCTGGGAGTTGCACCAGTGTTTCAGGAGGTTGCGCTGCTTCTTCCCTTCATGTGAGGCTCTGTTGGGGCCTTGCACATCCTGAGTGTCTATCAGGCTTCGCCCTTGCCTCCATTCCCCAGGCTCCATGTCCCCATTGCCTTGCTGGAGGTCCACGAGCCTGTTCTGCAAGACTGGGTAGCAGGTGCGCATGAGATTGTGCAGGATGCAGCAAGCTTCCATGATCCTCCTGCAGTCTGTGGGTGATGCTGCATGGTGGTGAGAAGTACTTGGACCTGTTGGCCAGGATGCCAAAGGCATTGTCCACCACCCACCTTGCCCTGGACAGCCTGTAGTTGAAGATCCTCTCTTCACGGGTGAGGTATTTGGAGGTTTAGGGCTTCATGAGGTAGGTTGTGAGGGAGAAGGCGTCATCCCCCACGATGAAGTAGGGCACATCTTGCGTGTCATTGGGCAGTGGGTCTGGATCTGGAAGCCCACGATGAGGTTGCGTTCCAGCTCTTCCTTGAGGTAACTGGTGACCCGTACCTGAAGCATCGATGTACATGAACTTGTAGTCAGCATCGACCATGGCGAAGAGGATGATGCTGAAGAAGCCCTTGTAGTTGTGATAAATGGACCCCGGACTTTGCTGGCGCTTTGCAGGCCACTTGCTTGCCATCGATTACTCCAATGGTGTGTGGGAAGTTCCACCTCTGATACCACTGCTCTTCAACTTTCTTCCATCCTTCTTCAGTGGAGGGGCAATGGAGGAGCTCCTCCTTGTATTCTTTGATGATGGCCTGCACCATTTCTCTGACCACATGCTGATGGTGCTGGCTGGCACCCTCCAGCCGTACTGTTATGCTCCTGGAGGTGGTCCCTGAGGCCAGGTGCTGCAGAGTGAGTGCCACCTTGAGCCCAGGTTCTAGGCTGGGCTGGACGTTGGTGTTTGCCTTGGTTAACCTGGGTGTCAGCCGCTGCACAAGTTCGTCAAACATGGCTGGAGGCATCCTCATGAAGTTCTGGAATGCCCGAGTGTCTTCGCTCCTGAGCTCCACCATCAGCTTGTTGTACAGTCCTCCTCTGCTCTTCTGGCGAACCATCTTCGGACCCAGATGCTTCTTGGCCGCCCCTTTTTCTTCCCGTAGTAGAGTTCACAGAGCCTGTAGATGGCTTCGCACTGTTGCAGAAGGATGGTGGCTGCCAAAAGGACTGTGTTACGATCCACGGTGGACATGACTGTATGCTGTGGAAGAGGAAGAGTCAGTTGAAAGGCTGCAGAGGTCTGCACCGTAGGGCTGCTGTTCTGAAAGTGAGATCCAGACGTGTTGCTCCGCTTTTTATAGGCAGTATAGGTGTCCCTTTTCATCCTCTAGGCACCTCTAGGCATCCTGTAGACATCCTTAATATCTGAGATAGGTCCCCTCTGCGAACGTTTTTTCTGTTTTAATGCTTTGTTCCGCTTGGCATCCGTTCTGCATCCGTTCTGCATCCGTTCCGCATCCGTTCCACTTCCTCCTGCGTCCGAGCGGATGCGAGTTGCGCGCGGGAGCGGAGCGGATGCCTAGCGGATATAGTGGATGCAGAAACGGATGCAGAACGGATGCGTAGCGGATGCGTAGCGGATGCAGAACGGACACATTGGATAGCATTTTCCGCGCAAAAGTTTTGGGCACCCCAAAACTTTCTGAGTGGATGAAACGTCAATAGATGGATGCTGGACAGATAGAAAGGAAGCAAAACGGAGGCGTGAGTACATCGGTTTTCCCAAACGGATGGCAAGCTTTTTTGTCCGTTTTACATCCTCTTTGCATCCGTTGGTGCAGTGTGACAGGGGCTTAAGCTTTAACTGGGTGAAACAGGATATCCCAGGGCAAAACATTTGCCTTACTGTGTGTCATATGGGTTAATTTATAGAATGCATCCAAATGTAGGACCAATGATTCCTGTTGAACTGAAAACTGGAAATTTTTATGAAGCATTTTGTGATATGCAGTAATAGTAAAGCCTGTTATGACATAAAAGAAAATGTGATAAATCATTTCCAGAGGTCAACTGCTGATGTTTGATCATACTGGGTTCAACATGGGCTAATTTCAAGGCAGGTACATCTCTGAATACTTCTTTGAATTTTTAAGAAATTTTCCAATGCATTAGAAATTCTGTTATTGTTGAAAGGAAGTGAGGAATCCTGATCAGAAATCTCTGGAATGATGACCAGAGGTCATGGAGTTGTCTAGATAATTGTGCATCTATCAACCTGTGAAATACTGCCTGTTAAAGAAAGTTTTCACTCTATTTCAGTATCTGGTCTTTATTTATCTAGTTTCGTAAATTTATATGCTTTCTATATCACTTCCTATATCACCTGGAGTGTCCCACAAATGTAACAAAAACTAAAACGTAAATAAATGTTCTTTAATGCCTTCAACTTGGCTTCACTGTTTAATTGTTCACAGTTGGAGATTAAACTCTTTCCAAAATAACATTCCAAATGAAAGAAATACAGTCCAACTCAAAGAGCAGATAACGAAGCAATTAAAAAAACCAAAAACAAATAACACTGAAGAAAGTTCCATGGCAGACCAGGATAATTAATTATAAACTTCAAGAAGATAACCAGGTGTAGTCCTTTGGAAGAATGCCAACCAAAGTAAACCTCATCCAGGAATAAAACACTCTTTGTTTCCAGCATTTGCTAGCACACAGGTCCAAACTCTTATGCAGTTCTCAAACCTGCTCCCATGAAGAGGATCAAGACCCTCTCCTCCCTATGTGCCCTAGGATGAATAGGGGATGGGCCTGGGTCCTCCTCTGCTTGCTCAGCTGGCCTCTTCCCTTCCCCAGCCTCCTCCACAACTTCTGGAGCCACACTTCAATTCCCTGTTGGCCATTCATCCTCTCTCTCAGAGCCAGTCTCCACCAGAGGCATGACAATCACTAACCAAAGTGACTGGCTTCAATAAGGACTGAAAATTTACTCTCATAAGATTATGTTAACGAAAAAAACTTGCTGGGTCTTTAATGCTTTCAAGAATACTTGTGAAACATTGTCACATTGTTGGAAGATCTTCAAGGAAACACAGTTTAAAAGAGATGATGATCTTCTGAACAATAGCCTAGCAAAGATTTTGAGTTGGATGAGTCATTTCAAACAAATCCAACCCCTGCTCATTGAAAGCTATAAAGATTTCATGATTATGATGTCACAATCATGCAGACCTCGCTGAAATAACTTGTGTCTACTAATTTCATATCCATAATGTATGTAGTTGGAATGTGACTTTATTAGAATCAAATCTGTTGACTGAGAGAATGCTACTTTCATTTATTAGGAAGCTAGGTTTCATCTGGGTGCCTGGTTGGGGTGTGTTTGAGCTGGAGGTATCGGGGGGGGGTCTGTTTG